>ML808743.1:155083-168446 GCA_009831015.1 Picea engelmannii
AAAATTCTGAAACTCACACCCAAAATACTACAGACTGTCCACGATCCAATGCAACCAGTCCCACACAATTTGGATACTCTAGGAAGAAGTTATGATTGTTTTACCTGGAACACCTTCTTGAGACTAGTCAATAGGGCTAGTCAAATACCCTATATTACACAGGGTGTATCTACAAATTTAAGATGACCCAGAAGATGAAATTTTTAGCAAAGATACACTACTAATTTATGTAAATGGCCTCCAGAGTTTAGGGTCTGAAACGTTACATAAAATGTTTTATAGCAAAAATTCCACAATGACTCATTTCAGGATGATTCCATAACCCTATCTTGTACAGGTTGTATCTCTGAAAGTCTAAGGCGTCAGGAGCTGAATTTTGAACCCAACATACCTTGATCCGTCTTCTAAATATCCTCCAAGCCGTTCCTTCTGAAACATTGTAGAAAAAAAGTTATACCGAAACCCCAAGACCTTGAGCTTTGATACCATATGTTAAGAACCAAACATCAATATAGCATAGAAAAACCTCAGGAAAAGTACTCAACGCCTTGAAAATAAGATAATTTCAGATAATAAGCCTCGTCGAGGGGGAAACCTTCTTTTAACCCACTTAAATGTTCAAGTACAAGATGATTCAAAATGAAAATGTCTCCTTGGTATATATAGGAGACTAGGAGGTATAATTACAACTAATGGCCTAAAGCTGACATAAATAAAATAATATTACTAATCTAAATTACAACTAATGGCCTAAAGACAACATAAATAAAATAACATTACTAATCTAATATGCCCCAATTAAGGGGTAATGATCCAATATTAGGGCTTAACACAAACCCTAATTACAGAGAAGAGCAGTATTCAACATGATCTACACATTCAAGCACTTAACATGGAGAGATAGATCAGATCTAACATTCATTCACCTTACCAAGCACTAAGATATTATACCAGATGCATCATACATAAAGATATCAACACTAAGCATAAATCACATCACTAACAGACAACCATAATCCACAAAGAAAACATAACATAGGATATACGTGGTTCACCCTAGTGTGAGGCTATGTACACCAACTCTTCATCTTCTTTATTCTCTCATGTCAATATCCTTACATGCACAAAGCCTCATAACCCACTCGGCATAGGATAGGAGATCTGAGTGAACCTCTCAAGATCCTCCTTCCCAAATCTAGGTTTAAGCACAAAGCCTTCTTATAATCACTTTCACTTAGATCTGCAAGTCTCAACATACACTATGCACAATGCCTTTGCAATCACATAGATAGAACTTTAGCACTTAGCATATTCCCCTTTCTTACATCGCCTAGATATCTATTTATACATTACAAAATGGGCCTAAACATGGATAAACCCATGGGCCGACATCCCATACCTGTTACATAAACCCTAATCCCAAGAACTACCCTAAAAAGGGGTCGAGATCCTGCGATCTTTGCTTTGACTTTCTCTCTACCTTTGACTAGCCTGTTGAAGTCCCAAAAGAGGTCAAACATGAACAAGGATCTCCAAAAATTGGTCAAGGGCCAAAAGGCCCCCAACATTCACCTATGACTCATCCCAATTCACTCTGGTCTAGGTAACTCTGCCTCAAAAGCCTCGAGCTTGGCTCGAGCTGCTTCAACTTGTTGTTGCGCCAAGGCCTCCTGTTACTATTGAATAATTTCCTCATTCAGAGGTCCTTCTAAGTGTTGTTCTACCAAAGTGACTACTTGTTCTAGCTCTTCTCCTCGGCCTTCAATATCCTCAAAAAGTAGGGAAGGTGCATTTTGGACTAGCTAGAGCTTCTGAGTCACTTCCATGATTTTTTTTTGTATGACATGGACCTGCTTCTCAACCGTGCGTTGTTCTTGGGATCTTTTCATCTTCTCAACTGCTAACAGGATTTTCAGTTGTGCTTGTACTGCTACTTCTTGTTTCTTTTCTTCCTAGAGCTGTGACTCTAGTTTCTTTAGCTTAGGGTCCTCAGTAAGGCACTCATAAGTTTGTGCACTGCGACTGCTTAGATTTTTACTTTCCATGGCTAATGATTTGATCCTTTCAACTGCGCTTTGGGTAGTTGCTTCTCTTTGGTATCACACTTCCTGCAGAGTGCTTGGCACTATTTGTAGCTCTAGTTCTGCGACCCTATGGTGAAGATTTTGAATGGATTTAGCAAGCTTCATGACTTGATTGACTATCGAGTCTTCTTCTATCTACTCCAATCCTATCACAGAGCAAAGTGCTCTATTTTCTGCTTCGTTAACTCTGACCTTCTCCACGAGTAATTGTTCTTTATCCTGTTGGATTTGCATTTTATTTTCTTCGAAATTGGTTTGAAGGTCATCCTTCTCCTTCTGCGCAACTCAATGTTTCTCTATGATTTCCTATTGTTCTTGCTTCAGGGCCACTGAGGCCTATTATTTTTCTTCTTGCATGCGACGAATACGAGCTTTGGTCTCATCAGCTATTCTGCGGAGTTGGGCAGGCTCATTTCCTAACTCTGGCTCTTATGGTGGTGGGGGCGCAGTGGACACTATGTGGCTCGAGTGAAGGGTTTGTTGTACTTCTCTCATCTCTGTCTCAATTCTATCATACATGGATTCTTGTTTTCCTTTAGTTCTCTGCAAAATATCTTCCGGGGCATCTGATACAACTGCAATAATGAAGTCGAAGCCATTGACCATGAGTATAGTTTGCAGCTTTGGCTTACTCTCTTTGGACTTCTTCCGCGATGTAGGTTTCATTGGGGAAACCTTTCTTTTTTTAGATTTCTTTTCCTCTTCAAGGGGGTTCCTAGGTGGTGTTACTTCACCTTGCTTCTGCTTATCTTCTTCCCCTTCTTCTTGGTCAAATATTTATGAAGTGTGAGCATGCCATAGCTCTTGCATTCCTCTAGGTTATAGTCACTGATCTTCAAGGTTGGAATCCTCTCCAACTGTGGTCTGATTGCTTGTATTCCCTTCGGGAGGTATGCGGTGATGACTGTGTAGTCGAAGTCCCTCAGGACACTGTCATGACTCACCACACCAGACAAGCATGGGATGCATTCGAGTAGGATGGATGGAATTAGCTTCACATTCGCCAAGTCATCACGATGCCTGGTTCTTTTCTCGGTCGTAGCTCAGGATGGTCTAGATCCACTACCAGTCGACAAGGAGGCTTGTAGTCCTCATGTCGATGAGGCTTGGATGCCTGCGGACATCACCTTCTTGGCCATGAGGTCTATTACAATCTCTTCAACAAATTTCTCTTCTACGCTAATTTCGTTCGACATGCACACTCAAGATATGATATCTCAGGTCGGTGAACAATACTCATTGTTAACGGAATGGATGGAGAGGTCTCAATTATCACTGCACGAAATCAACTAGTTCTTTGTGGGCTCGGATAGTCACAATTGGCAAAAGTGTTCTCGGTGCAACGCTCGACGGGATAAATAGATAACACCATAATAGTTTCTTTCAATGGGTTGCAAAGCTTTATTCAATGCAATTCCATCCGTTATGGCACGGTCCCAACGGTCCAATGGTGAACTTTCAGGCCATAAATTCTTTCCTAACTGTTCGGAAGAATCGATTGAACGGTCATATTGCCTCCAACAGTCATATTTCTTCATCATGGTGAAGTGCCAATCTGTGTTGTATTGGTATTCTGGCAAAGTTCGAGTCTTGGAAACCTTTCTTCTGCGAAGTATTCTCTGGAACTTCTTACAATTTTTCTAACTTTTCTCTCTTCTTACTGAGCTTTCTGCCCTTCTTTCCTGTGATCTGAATCACTTTTTTCCTCTTTCCATTATCGTTCTTATGATAACTTCACACTTTGGATGGTCTTTCATAGGATTCAAGGTTAATACTTCTTCTCTTTCTAGGGTAGGTTCTCTACTCTTCTATACAAACATGTGCCTCTAGTCTTCTTGTGTCCTTCCAACTTCCACATCCATATCTTTGGTCTTTAGTATCTTCGAATGGTTCTCTTGTTCTTCCAGTAAGTGCGCTATTATCCTAGCCATGAAATCTCTTAGTTCTTTCTTTTTCTATTCTAGATCCTCCTCTTCTTGTTTCCTTCATATCTGATCTTTTTCAATCCATGTTTTTCCTAGCAAGATATCAAATGGGGCGTTGTTATCAACAAACTTAACGATCTCAAATTCTTTTTTTGTCGAAGTGCCATGAGCATGCATAGATATCTGGGTAAGTCTTCTACATAGGGTTATCAACTTTCCTCTAAATAATCCTATTCCTCCTAATGAAGGAACCATAGCAGGCTTTCCCAAAATTTCCCAAGTTCTTTCTGTCATGATATTCACCTATGTTTCCTCATCCAGGACATAGTCTATGTCGAAGTCTCCTATTCTTGTTTCTATGTACTCTTTCTCTTTTAAGACCTATGATAAGTTGATATTCCTGTGGTCATTCAAGGTTTCTCTCATCTATAGTAATACAGTCTCTGATTCTTTCTGGGCTTCTATCATATCCTTAGTTTTTTGGCTTGTCTCATATTTTTCTTGTTTCATATTCATCTTTTCAACTTTAACAATCATTCTAGGACAATACAAAACTTCATAGTCCATAGCTTTACAACAAAGACAACTAGGTTTTATACTAGGGCATTCCTTATCAAGATGTCCTAGTCCTGTGCAACTGTAAAAAAGGGTTAATCCTCTCTTTCTCTTAAATGATCCCCAACATTTCATGTACTGCGCACTAAGATCACAGTAACTAACCTGCAAAAAATTCTTTCTAAGATCATGCATCCATTTGTTAGTCCAAACATTCTTTCTATGCATAGGAATAACATACCTTTCATTATTTTTATTAGATCTATTCATATCAAATTTTCTTTTTTCTAACTATGCCCTAGTTTTTAGATTAGGACAAAATTTATCAAACATACCTAAATTCATTCTTTCGAAACAAAAATTTTCACTTATCTTACGTTTCTCAGAGCACAAAGCTTCAAGGTCTTACCTCTTTTCATCAGATCGAACTTTTGTTCTTAGCACAGAGCTTCACAAGTCAAGTAGAATACTACACACTAAAGAAACAGATCTACGCACAAAGCTTTTTTTTCTTCAGTTCCCAACAATCATAGTTTCAGGTCCCAACAACGGAACCATTTTTTGGAAAAGGGGTAGACCTATGGTTCAACGCTTCATCAATGCACCAATAAAACCCTAACTACTAGCCCTTTCAGCAACACCTGCGAAGCAGATGAAGTCTCACCCAAGGTAGAGGCAGGGGTGGTTGCAGGACTCAAATGTCTACAACCTAGCTGGGACACAGATGTGTGATCATACAACTCTAACAAAGAACTTAGTTGTTAACATTCATCAGTATTTAACCTTTATTCACTTCGCAAATCCAAACCCTAATTACATAGTATTGCAGTATTCAACAATATCTACACATTCAAGCACTTAGCATGGAGAGATGGATCATATCTATCATTCATTCACCTTACCAAGCACTAAGCTATTATGCCATATGCATGATACATAAAGATATCGACACTAGGCATAAATCACATCACTAACATACAACCATAATGCACAAAGAAAACATAACATAGGATATACGTGGTTCACCCCATTTTCGGGCTACATCCACCAACTCTTCGTCTTCTTTATAATCTTTTGTCAATTTCCTTATATGCACAAAGCCTCAGAACCCACTCTGCATAGGACATGAGATTTGTGCGCACCTCCCCAGATCCTCGTTCCCTGAGCTAGTTTTAAGCACAAAGCCTTCTACAATGACTTGCACTTAGCTCTGCAAGTCTCAACATACACTATGCACAAAGCCTTTGCAATCACATAGATAGAACTCTAGCACTTAACATATTTTCCTTTCTTACATCACCTAGCTATCCATTTATACATTACAAAATGGGCCTAAACACGGGTAAACCCATGGCCCGACATCCCATACCCATTACATAAACCCTAATCCCAAAAACTAATCTAAAAATAGGTCGAGATTCCACGATCTCTGCTTCGACTTTCGCTCCATCTTCGACCAACCTGTCGAAGTCCCAAAAGAGGTAAAACATGACCAAGGATATCCAAAACTTGGTCAAGGGCCAACAAGGAACAAGAGCATAGAAGATGGATAGATCAGCAGATACAAAGCCAGGCTTTTCGCCAAAGGATTTCAATAGGTTCATGGTATTGACTATGATGAGACCTTCGCTCCAGTAGAAAAAATGGATTCCATACGATTGGCACTTTCCATTGTGACAACCAAGGGATTGGAAGTCCTTCAGATGGACGTGAAGAATGCATTTTTTCACGGTGATCTCTCTGAGGAGATCTACATGGAGTAGCCCCAGGGATTTATGCATGACTCATCTTTGATCTGTCGATTGAAGAAGTCACTTTATGCCCTCAAGCAGGCTATGAGGGCATGGTATGCCAAGATGGACTCCTACATGTTGTCACAGAATTGTGTACGTTGTAAATCAGACTCGAATATCTACATGCTCAGAACGACTGATTCACTTCTACTTTTAGTTTTGTATGTTGATGATTTTTTTATCACTGGTTGCTCAACTTCAAGGATTGTTGTAGTCAAAAGGATTCTACATGATAGGTTTTTGATGAAGTACATGGGTTTGCTACACTTCTTCCTTGGACTCAAGATCAATCAGGATGCATCAGGAATCAAACTGTCTCAAGCCAAGTATGCATGAGATCTCCTTGATAGATTTCACATGACAGACTGCAAGTCTGCTTCGACTCCTTTCCTATCAGGAGTCAAACTTGAGGATGGCAGGGAGACTCCACTGGTTGACAGCATACTGTACAGACAACTAGTGGGGATCTTGTTGTATCTCACACACTCCAGACCAAACCTCTCCTATGCAGTTGGCGTAATTTCCAGGTTCATGCAGGAGCTGCATGAGCTACATTGGCAGGCTGCAAAACATATCCTTCGATATGTACAGGGCACCATCACCTTTGGGATTCATTATGCCACTGACTCTACATTAGATCTCATCGGGTTTACTAATTTCAATTGGGTTGGCGATAGCACTGATCGCAAGTCCACATTTGGTTACTCACTTAGTCTTGGTTCCAGGCCTATTTGTTGTTCAAGCAAGAAGAAAGTTTCCATTTCTCTATCTTCAGTCGAGGAAGAGTACAGAGGGGTAGTTAACATAACCATTCAGGCTATGTGGCTACAACATTTTCTCATTGAGTTGGGCATTCAGTTTCATCGACTGGTTGTCATCTGGTGTGAAAACGAGAGCACTTTGAAGTTCTGCAGAGATCCAGTTCAGAGGTAGCGGACGAAGCACATCGAGATCCACATGCACTACGTCCGAGACTTGGTACATGAGGGAATCATCGACTTACAGTTCTGTCCTTTAGTAGAAAAAATGGCAGACATCTTCACCAAGACCTTCATTGAGAAGAAGTTTCATTCTCTGCTAAGTCGTCTTGGAGTGAAGGACACAGTTGCCTAACAACTGTAGTTCTTCTTTTTACATACATTGTACCTTGAGGGGGGGGGTTTCCCATGAGGTTTTCCCTGTTTCCTCACTTTATTTCCAATGTATCTTTTGTATTTGGGTACCTAACATGGCCTCATTGCCGGGACCCATTCTTTATTTTCACCATAGTGATGTTCAAGGGGGGGGTGTTGGTGTTACTTCACACACACATATGATTTCTTTTTCCTAAGGTTTTTCCTTGTTTATTAGTCATAATTAGTCATTATCCAACTTCCTATATTTTAGGGGATAATATTCCACTTGGAGAATATTCTCTTTCAGTTAACACTTCAATTTGACTAGTTTAGTTGAGTTTAGATGCTCAATTGGTTTTGTCACCATGCAACATTTGGATCATCACCATGCTAATTCGACCTTGCCTTGGTATCGTCGCCAGAGTGGCGCATTAGCCTTGATTCCCTATGTTAACTCCTCACTACTCTCTGTTCAGTCAGTTAACTGAAGACTAGCTAACTAGTTAACTCAACTAGGTGGTAGTTCACTACCGTAACTACCTGAGAGACTAGACTAGGTGGCAGTTCACTCCCATAACTGTTGGTGTGTGTCCAGATCACTCTAGACCACCACTACATGGCGCATTGGTTCACCTCCAGTGCACACTCATTGAGCTATACTGAGTATATCATGTGTAAACTATTCATTATACATAATGGTTAATCAAAATTGTTTCATTCTTTCTCCCCTTCTTCTTTCTCCAATTCTCTCTACAAATGTGTGTATTATTCTTTAGCTAGCAACACATTTTTTAACATTTCTAGGTTCATAGTTAATAGAGTGCTATTAGATTATTATGTCTATTATGATGTTTTGGATTGAATATAATGTTTTGAGGGTATTATTAATGTAGATTTATCTTAAGTGACATCTATTATGTTTTATTAGTATAGATTTATCTTAACTTATTATCTATTATGTGTTTAGGGGATCAATTCCTAGAAATGCAAATATTTTTTAGAATACAAAAATTGAGAAAAAAATTATATCTAGAACGATTTGATGTCTTTCATAATAAATCATGATTTAAGATCTATTTACGGTGGTTCTTAAGATATATATATATATATCACTTGTCAACTTCATGTTGAGCACTTCTCCTTCATACTCAAGGCATCCTTCAAATGTTTTAACCATAATAAATTATTTTTTCTTTTTAATTATTTTCTTTTTATTGTTTAAGAGTAATATGTTAAGTTCATATCAAACATTGAAAGAATTACATATATTTCTCATTTAAAGAAGTAAAAAAAAATTCATTTGCATTTATTTTCTCTTTTTCTCTCACTCTCTATACAAAATTGATATAAAATTAATTTATTTATAGTGAACATTATTTCTATCCAATAATATATAATATATTGAATGGTGATTTTATCACATTAATATATACTAGCACAACCCAGCAGTTGGAGAACGCCGAAAGGTATGGCTGGTAAAGAATTTATTAAATTTTATTATTGATTAACAAATAAACGGTTGTGCTTCATTTATCTGGTGTTAATATTTTATTTTTTGTTAATCACTTACGTGGCAATCAGTTAGCTATCAAAGTAATTTTTAAATATGATTAAGTAAATATAAAAAAATAAACACATAAACTGATGTCTTTATAATAGCTAGGAAGTTAATGATTGAAATCATAGCCATTTATTTTGTCTGACTACTAAGAATATTCTAGCCATATTTAATCGTGTCCATAGAAAAGTTATTAAGCACTAAACCCCTATTAAATCTGCCCATTGTCAATAGGGTAAGCCTTTCGGCGTAAATATATTGAAAGGTGATTTTATCATATTTTGTATAAAAGGATGATAGACATGGCCAAAGAACTTCCCATTGATTTATGTCCTTCTTCAGAATTAGCACATGTATTGATGCGGGGTTTTGGCTAATACTGCATAGCGACTTATTTTCTTGCTCCTGTTCATATTGATGTTTTGGTCTGAGGCATGGTAGAACCATAAACATAACCATGGCCAGGGACGTTTTGATGGATTTATATCCTTCCCTTAAAATTGGCATATGTATGGATATGGAAGTTTGGCTAACACAGCTTAGCAACTTATTTTCCTCGCTCTGTTCATACTAAATTCATCTAAAACATTATAGAAAGTAAATACATCGAACAGCCGTAAAAATGGCGCAACTGGAATTTAAAAGAAATTTATTAGCAACATCAATGTCGTAGAAAGCAATCAGAACAGTAAATACTAGGCACTGTATCTTCCCTGGCACTCATCGATGTGATAATTTTTATATATCATCAGAGCATGTGCACAGTAAGAGCTCCAAGCACAAGACACCCCACAAGAACGACCCCCTCCTTTATCTGCACGCCTGAAACTGCCATGGCTGCGCTTGATGGTGGTGGTGGCGATGTTGGGGTTTTGGTAGTGGTTGTAGACGGAGGAGGAGGAGGAGAAGTAGCCGGCCCCGTTGTGGAGGTGGCGGCGGCAACGGTAATTGCGAGCTTCATACCGCCCGCACAGTGGCCAGCCGTTCCGCAGATGAAATACCTGTTGCCGGTGCTGGCGAGTACAATGGTTGTGCTTCCTCCCTGGTTCGTTGCTGTCGGATTAGTCGTCGAGCACGAATCGTACGCCGATTTGCTCACCTCTAGCACATCGTGGACCGTTGTGTATTTGAAGACTGCATTGAGTAATCAAAAAAGGTTAACCTATCGATGACCTAATTGCAAATTCATATGTCACCATAGAAATACCTACAGAATTACAATTAAATCATCAAGTATTTGGACTTCTGTAATTGATTAACTAAGAGGACGGGAATTGTATTGATTACTGAGACTGTCGCCCGCACGGAATGTTTTGCCAGTAGCCCAGGTAGCGTAGTTAACGCCCAGATTCCACTGCTGGCTGCCCCCGACGGTGTAGTTCGTCTTGGCCATACAATTATATGGCAAAACCAGCACCATCATCATCGCCATTGACAATGCGGTTGCAATCCACGCCCTAGGCTGCTCCATTTCTTCCGCCAAAATCACTGCCATTCCGCCATCAAAACAAAGAAAACAGACAATACATCACTACACTTAAAATGTTTGCGATTATTAAACAAAGAATTCATTCCATTAATAACGTTTCAAGAAAGATTAAAACAATGCTCTTTGGAGCTAAGAAGTGCTGAAACAATTGAATCATTGATACATTTTGTGCTGCCAGTAGCTTCCTCGAATTACGCACAGGCGATACTATTGCTGATCTGTGTGTTGCTTGGAACTGCAGATTTGAAGAAAAAAGGTATTGTGGATCAAAACAAGCAGTGTTGCCGATTTAATAATTGAAGGGCAATACACTGAACGCAAACAAATGCACATGGGTGGGCTACTGTGTGGAAAGGTTTACAGCAAAGCAGGTTGGTGGGTAGGGTATCGATTTATTATAATATAGTGAGAAAATCCCAAACGGCACTGTCCTAACTCGAAGTTATTATTCTTTTCTTATATCTTGCTGTACAAGGAAAATGGCAATGATACACGCACTGAGCAGAGTTACAGTATTATGTAATCTTCACGTTCAACTTTTTGAAAAATAGGGTACAAAGGTCGGTGGACATACTTTTTAGAAGGCCAATTATTTTTTTAATGTATAAAGGGGCTATGTAACCTCATGGAGGAAGGCCTCTATCACAATCTTGACAATATTTTTAATTTCGTAAAGATGATAAGGTATGACATCTTATCAACATTATGCACAATACTTTTTTGTAAAGGGAGATAAAGATGTGCCATGATACCAACATATATCATTGACTTCATTGTGGAAATTTTTAATATAATTTTCAGATTTCTCCATATTGTTGTTGTTTTAGAGAAATAAATTATGTATAAAGTTTTTGAAATTTTCAAATTTTTAAATGGATATTTTACTTATCAATATTAATAGTGATTGTTGAAGTAATAGGTATGAAAATAGTGTTGGGATAAGAGATAGTTCAACAATGATTGTTGAAGTAATAAGTATGAAAATAGTGTTGGGATAAGAGATATATAAAGGTGAAAATAATATGAACTTTATATACAGTTGGAAGTTGGAACTATATAATCCAAATTTTTTAAGTAATTTTTTTTTCATTTTTTTATACTAGTTTTATCTTAAATTTGATTAGAAATTTACAAAAATGCAAGTTTTACTTGTTTAGATCATATATTCCATGTATCCTTAAGTTTTTGAAGGTGTATGTCTTTGGATTTTATGTATTCAAAAAAATGATTTAAGAAATATAAAATTGTAATTTCACCAACAATTATATACCTACTTAAAATGTCTAAAATGCATTGATAAATTCTATTTTCAATAAATTTATTTTGAAAAAAATTTAATTGTGAAATCAATATTTCATACTTTTAAACAAATGAGTTCATCTTCATGAAATCCCGTCTACATAGATTTTTTTAGTTCATCTTCATGAAATCCCGTTTACATTCATCTTCATGAAATCCCGTCTACATGTTTTTTTTTTAAGTTTAAAAGGTAAATTAAAAACTTCCACGCAGGTTTTCTTTCCTTTTTAACATATATCATGTTCAAAGGGCAATTAATAAATATGGAGTTTTTTTAATCGAATGTCCACCAACCTTTGTTCTCGCCCACCAATCCTTTTTTTTCTAAGAAAATTAATAAAACAATAATTTAAACTTATATGTATTAATAAAGCAATAATTTAAACGTTCTATGTTTTGGTTATTTAAAAAAAAAACATAGAAATTTTACCCAAATTTATATTGCTGTTTCCAAAAAAAAACTAAAACGTTTAACCAACACCATTAATAAATATGAAATTCTTTGAATTAAATACCCACTAACTCTTCCTCTTCTAATTGAGCGTCATTTAAGACAATGACGAGTAACTTTGCGTACATGTCCATTTTCTCTTACCTATAAGTCATACAAGGCAGCGTGGCTCCTAGCTGGTTGGAATTCTAATTTTGAGACCAAACCAAACCATATACTTCTAGATGTGTGAGAATTTTTATTATTATTTTATTTATTAAGTTTTATGTTTTCAAATTTAACATTACCATTTCTTTTATATTGGACTTTAAAATACTGTTCTTAATATAATAAAAATAATATTTTGGAATATATAATTTAATAAATTATTTATTTAAATAATCTAAAATTAAAAGATTATGTATTAATTTGTAATATTTGTTTATCTATATATACATATATTATTTCAAATTCATTTTAATTTTAGATTTATTATCTTTGGAAAGAGATTTAGAGTGAGTGCACAAAGTTGGTGGATGAAAAAGTGGCAAGGGGTCAACAGAAACACGTACTCAAGAAGACACATGTTTTTAATTCTATAGGTTTTCTTGCCACTTTTGTTCATCCACAGGGACTTGCATGCCTTTCTACTGTGTTTTTCTTTAAGGACCACAAACACATTTTGTGCTCATTTGCACATCGAGCCTCACGAATCGAATTTCCTACATTGAACAAGAAAAGAGGAAAAGTAAAGAAGGAACAAATCTCAGGATCTTGCCACCATGTCTATTGCAAGACAGGTATGGTTGATTTTTTGTCATTTTCTTTCTTGGCTTTGCAAAAATACAAAAAAAAATAGTTAAAGGTTATGGTGTAAATCTCAATGGCCTTGAAAACTTATTAGCAAGGTTCACTACAGATAATGAATACTTCAATGTAAATCTCTCAACAAGTCACCAATCTTATGTAGTTTTTTTTCAAGTTCATTGTAAAGATAACACAGTTTTTCTTTGTTTTATGCAAAATTATGTTAATGATTTTGTTGGGATAAAATGACATTTTTGTTTGTAATACCTTAGACATAAGTCCACTTATTAAATTTCCTTATTAAATTG
>ML808744.1:0-27668 GCA_009831015.1 Picea engelmannii
CTCACAAATATTATAAGGGAACTTGGGCTTAGGTCCTATACATCTAGACTTCTCAACCATATCAATGCCCCCAACATGTCTTGCAATGGCTAGTGGGTTTCCCCCAACATGACTTGTAGTGGATAGGTGTTGATATCCAACACGACTTGCAGAGGTTGGTCATGTTTTTCCAGTATGAATAGAAGTGACTAGACTTTCTCTGTCAACATGAGTCACAAATGTTAGTGTTTTTTCCTCAACACGACTTCGAGAGGCTATTGAACTATCTCCAACATGACTCACGGAGATTGGTGAACTAATTCTAGTATAATTCACAGTGACTAGACTCGTGCTTCCAACATGACTCATAGTGGCTGGTTGATTTCCCCCAGCATGACTCGTAGAGGATGGTGACCTAAATCCAACATGATTTGTACAGGTTGGTGAACTAATGCCAATATGACTCATAGTGATTGGACTCATGCTTCCAGCATGACTCAGAGTGACTAGTTTCTTGCCCCCAGTATGACTCGCAAAGGCTGATGACCTAAATCCAACATGAATAACAGAGGTTGGTTGTTGAAATCCAATATGCCTCATAAGGACTAGGGCCTTTCCCCCATATTGACTTGCATAGGTTGGGTGCACGTCTCCAACATGACTAGCAGAGGTTGGTGAATTCTTCTTCTTACTCTTCCTATTCCTATTCCTTTTATATTTCTGGTTACCAGTAGCAAGAATTTCACCAAAAGAGGGAGAAGGAGAAGGAGTAAAATTTGAGGATGTAGAAGGTGAAGGATCAACCGCCGTATGATGCTCATGACATAAGGTGCTTATCTGAGAAGTATCAAGAGCATTCAGGACATTTGGAGTGGTGCACATCAAAACCAATAATCCTACATTCAACCCAAGAATGTTTAAAGTGGCCATCAAGGGAGCACCAACATTTCCAAAAATAGGAAAAGAATAAGAATCCTCTAGGTTAGGGGTCCCTTGGTTGGTATCCTCAAGAACTTTGGCCATAAATTTCTTATGCACATGTTCGTCCCGCAGTATTGTTCATGTCCAAAAAAGTCTCATGCATTGACTTTGGCAAACCTATGGTGTAAAATCCCACGCCTTCTAGGAGGTGGCTCCATGCTTTCAAGAGAAATACCAGGGTTCCTTCCTGATTCAAGGAGCGGTTGGTCAACCACCCTGAATCAACGATCCAAAAGATGTGATACTGAAACAACCTAAGGCCAACTATACAAAGCAACACTTGACTAAAAATCCCTAAGAGAAACATCGAAAGAAAACAAATTTTCCAAATCTTAAGCCCAGGTGGATGAGGTCCTTAGTCCAAAGAAATGAAAAAGTGGAAAGGGACCTTCTAGATGAAGGCACCGGTTGATTAAGTCTTGTGAACCAACAAACAAAGGAGTGAGAAGCAGTTATCCTGACCTCCACTGACCGACCTTATCTGGAGCAAGCACCCACGCTTCACGGGGCTCCCTCTTGCGGTACTAAAAAGTGTGATACAAAATATGCCCCAAGTACCATGACAAACCCCCGCAATCACCTCTGATATCCCTAGGAAAAGAAACTAAGGTTACAAACTCACAATCAACGTCCGAGGGGTACAGGCAATAGTCGATATCAAATGTATCATAAGGGTAATTGAGCTTGAAACTCTTCCAGAGGAATGATTCCATATGGGTGAGTATCACTTCAGGAAAATCCCCCAATATATGATCTCTCCACTATTCTTAGTTAATATTTGGAGGATATCTCCTCGAATCTCCTTTACACGACCTCATGTTTGACTCTTGTTTTAGAGGAGCTTCCCATCTATACTTATACAAAATTTGGATTTGAGACTCTACCTAGCTCAGATTCCTATGTTTTTTTTATGTACTTGGAGAAATTAACTCTCCAACCGAAACCAAGGCCCTAACCCTAAACTTCTTTGTGAACCCTAGAAACAAAGTCTAGTACATTTCAAGTTTAATGTTCAATTTAGCAACTGTTTTTACTCAAAGGGTATGGAGTGAAACTAATGTTGTTTGAGACTCTTGCAAAAAGTGAATCTTATAAGAACACTAATGAAGAAAACATTACACTAAATCTTCAATGAAAAAGAGTTTCAAAAAATAAAATGCATGAACAATCCTTCAAACCTTGAAATGCAATTTTTTCCTTTTTTATGAAAAATGCACAATGCAACCTTTTGAGAAAAGAAAAAGAAGAAAATAAAAGGATTTTCTTTCGTATTTTTCCTTTGAAATTTTTTCAAGATGAGAAGAAAGAAAAATCTTATGCTAACATCTTTTGCTTTTTCAAATAACTATGAAAAACAATGCAAAGAAAGAAAGAGACCTAACTTGCAGAAAAACTAGGTTTTTTGTTTTCTTTTTCTTTCTACCAAAGCAAAACTAACAAAATATTCTAAATGAAATATTTTTTTTTAGTTTTTTGTTTTAAAACATCCAATTAAAACAAAAAATAAAAGTCTTGAACTCAAATATACACTCAAGTTTCAAACATGACCACAATAGTGACCAAAAAACCGAGATCTTGAGAACAACATTAGTCTTATAGTCATGCAATCCAAGGGATAAAAGGGAGACAAATATGGATAAAAAAAATTATTTCCATTCAAATTTAAGGCCTTACTAACCTCCTATATGCCACAAAAAATTTCGATACCAAACTCCCCAAACAAGACCCCCAAACTAATTGAAACATGGCTCCAAAAAGGATGGAAAACAAGCAAAAAAGTCACTTTTCGCCTCTCTATATCTAGAGGAATAGATCAAAATGGTAAATGTTGGAGTTTCCTACAGAAAATGATCTGGTAGAGAGAAACAAGGAGGAGAGGAATACCTCATGACAAAGAAGTAACATCAATCCTTACAAGTAGAACAAGAAAGGATTATAAAGGAGCAAGTTGAGGAGAGAAGACTGAGAGAAGAGTAGAGAAAGAAAGAGGAAGAGGAGATGACCCAAGAAAGAATAAAGAAGGAAAGATAAAAATAAGCAAAGAGAGATTGATTTTATTGAAAAAAAAAAAATAGATAAGGAGGAGAAGGCCCAACAAGCATAACAAGAATTGAAGCTACAACAAGAGCAAGGATGGGCCAATGAGTTGAAGAGGATCCAAGAAGAGGCTAAACATTGGGTCAAAATTGTGGATGAGCCCAAATATAGGGTTGATGAAGAATGGGAATACTACTGTCAGATCTAGGACAAGATGAATCAGTCGATGGTAAGTATCCAAATGCCAACTTTCAAATCCCCTTTTGAATTTTGGCAGATAGATGAGGTGGCGAACGACTTGCAACGATTGGACAATGATTACAAAGAATAGATCCAAAAAATCACGATGATAGAAAAGGGGCACGTGCAAATGTATGTTTTCATCCAGGTCAAAGCCATGGATTAGATGGAGAAATTAACTAATAGAATGAATAAGTACACCCTTCGATTCCATGAGAGTAAGCACGAGTTGAGTATGCCAATGGACCAACACAAGTTTTTGTTCACTGGAAATTTCACTCGACTATTTAGGGAATGGGTTGAATATATGGATGGGAATCCTATCCCGAATACCCCTAGATCACCTTAGTCATCATGAATCAAATTGATATTTTTCTATTTTAATCCATTGAGGTGGCAGTTCTCTTTAGTTTTAATTTATATAAATAAGCGAGTTTACTCGAGAGTAAGGACCTTTTGGCGGTTGGTCGATTTTACTATTTAATGTATTGAGAAACAATTTCGACCATTAATATTGAAGCTCCACTAGATCTTGAAGTTGATTTTGAAAACCAATTGTGTGATCCACGTTTGCGTTGTGGATTTTTCTAAAGTGTATCGTCTTGTATCGATGTCTAGTAAGGTATTATGTTTCCAACTTGTCTTCTAAAGGAATGTTTTCTACATCTATTTCTCATCTTCTCATTTAAATCTGCATGCCAATGTGTTTCAAGTTTTTTTAGGCTCTTATGAATAATGAATATAGAATCATTTCATTATAACTGACAGGGTTTTAACCAAGTTATTTCATACGCATGTGGTGACTATTATATTGTATTTCCAAAGAATTACTTCCAAGGGAAATACATCTCATTTGATATTTTTATATGTTACTTTAGTTATTTTAAAAGTTAGATCTAAGAAGGACCGTTTTTATATGAATGTTATCTTAGATAGATTGGTTGACATAATTAATTTTGTGATTCATTCATTTATAATTACCTTCTAAAATATCAATAGAAAACTATTTCCCCAAAATAGAAAAAAGACCAAGTGAATAAAACCGACAAATTATTAAAGCCCATCGAAAAAGGATGTTGGGCCATTAATCTGTAGAATCACTCTATTCCAAATAGAGAAGAGTCTAATTGGGCCTCATATCTCGGTGTGATTCCTACTATTGATTTAAAGGGAATCCATCCCCCTCAACAAACCGATAAAAAAACCTCCGCAAAAACCTTCGGCTGCCCATCTCCACTAACAACCTTCGCTATAAATAGAGAAGGGATAGATTTTTGGGGGAGATTCAATAAAAACATATGCAAGAAGGTGTTCTCCTTGTATTAGAATAAGGCGAATCTATATACAAGAATAACCACATTCCAAAATATATGGAAAACCCTAAAAGAATCAGAAAAATCATGAGCAATTTTAAAAATAAAAGCATCGTTACCTTGAGGAGTATTATAAAATCATTTTTATCATTTCCAGAGCTAATATTATGTGTGGATGATGTTGAGTTGAAGGTAAGTTTTTAAAAATCACGGTTGTATACGATCAAGGGGAAATCCGTGTAGGAATTGGGAGACAACTATTTTGGGAAGGAAGTTGGGAAACTTCCTTATAACATTCTTAGATTCATCCTATGCACCAACAAATTGTCGTTGGTATTTCTACTTGGAAATGATGAAATAACTTCTTGTCTCTTTCACTAACTTTAGCATACTTGATCATGTTTATTCCAAAAGTTTTAGCCTGATATACATTCAAGGTCTTGTTGAGTACACAACACAACCTTTGAATTTTTTTATAATTTTAGGGTACCACTTTCTTTTAACCATTATACAACTTCTTGTTTTTTTTATCTATAGACTGCATATTTTATTTCTTTAAGTTATGAATTTTCTCTCTCATTTTATTCATATTTAAATTCTTAATAAAACCCCAAAAAAATCTCATGTTTTTCATAAGAGAGAGAAAGAAAAATAAAGAATAAAAAAATGAGTAAAAATGCAAAGTTTATCCAAAGTACTGATGAATCCATTGGGGTTCATAGAAAAATAATGGGTTAGAAATTTACCCAAACTCTTGATACCGATGAAATCCTTACAAAAAATTACCAATGAACCATCAATGTCTAGGGAAATCAAGCAAGTGTTAAATATAAAGTATCAATAATTTTGTTAATTTCCAATAAACCATCGATCATCGATGAAAATCGTATGAGTCTTAAAGCAATATCGTTATGGATTCAGTTGATTGTTAATAAGCCATCAGTCATAAAAAATAATCACATGATTTTGAAAGTGAAAAAGTTAACATTTTATTCCAATGCTGATGAACGGTTTAAATAACTAAACCTTACCAAGTGTCGAAGGTGCATCCTGGTTGTCCAATATTTATCAAGAACATATCTTAATAATTTGTTCTTCCACCTGAATCCTATTAAATGTAGCTACCATATAGGTTCACATCATCAAACATACTAGTCCACATCAACAACCATACTTAAACCTTGCCATCGAATATGTGTTCCATGTCACTTTCCATGACAACTGCCACGTCACAATCCATATGAAGAATCCTCCAAAAAATTTACAAAAGAAAAGAAATACTAAGTCTTTCCCTTGACACTGATAATCGCCGATTGAGGATTATTTGTATATTTATGATCCATAGAACTTAGGTTTCTTTCCCGATGATGATGAATACCTGAGTTAAGGTTTCGGTGAAACTCTATCGAACTAGATAAAGCGTGTTGAGCCATTGATAAGAATATTCTTGGAATATTTTTTTCAGGGTTCACACAAAAAAATGCCTAAAAGAACATGATAATCCATACCATTCACCTAAAACTAATAGATACAAAAAAGTGTGCCAAGGAACATTTTCAAAAGCATCGAAAATGATACCCCCCACATTAGATCAACCATTAATGGACAACAAGATGTGCATGATAACATTTAACATAGTGTTGGCACAGGGGCAGACCCAGGGTTCAATGCTTCACATATTACCAACAAAAACCTAACTACCAGCCCTTTTGGCAACACCTTCGAAGGAGATGAAGTCTCACTCGAGGTAGAGGCAGGGGGGTTGCAGGACTCAGGTGTATACAACCAAGCTGGGAAACAGATATGTGATTACAACACTTAGCAGAGCACTTAGCCAACAATATGAGTCTCATTCACATTGCAGATTAAACCCTTATTACAGATCAATGCAGTAACAATAAATATCAATCACTTTCAATCACTTAGCACATAACATTAGCTCAGATTTAATATTCATTTATCTTTAATACCATTAAGCACTAAGCAACACTCATCATATGCATTCATCATACATTATAACAACAACACTAAGAAAATAAACAACATAATCCACATTGCACAAAGCACATCAAGACACAGGATATATGTGGTTCACCCTAGTGTGGGGATACGTCCACCAACTTCTTATTCTTCCTTATTAGTCTTCAATATTCTTACATACAGTCGCTCCTGTGCACAAATCCACAGAGCCAAACTTCGCAGAGGACAGGAGATCTGTGCAGTGTGCGCTAGATCCTCCTTCCCAAAATCAGGTCAAGGCCCAGAGCCTTACACTATGCAGTCTATGTGCATAAAGAAACTTACAACCTCTTCCACTAAGCCAACATTAAAAATTACAACATATTGTGCACATATCCCACCAACCAGTTCTTCCAACAGTTAGGCTTCTTACATCGCTTAGCTACTTATTTATACATTTACAAAAAGGCCTAAACATGGGTAAACTGATGGGCCAACATCACATAACCCGTTACATAAACCCTAGTAAACCCTTTGTTGGGTCCACAAGCTCACAAAATGAGTGAGATCCCACGATATCAGCTCTGCCTGGGTGCTCCATCTTCGACCATCCTGTCGAAGTCTAAAAGTGGTCAAACATGACAAATGTTTCCTCAAAACTTGGTCAAGGGCCAACAAACCCCCAACACTCACCTGTGACTCGTCCCGAGTCACTCAGATATGGGAAACACTACTTCAAAGGCCTCAAGCTTAGCTTGAGATGCCTCGACTTGCTGCTTCGACAAAGCTTCCTGCTCGGAGAACTCCTGAATCACTTGCTATGTAATAGGCCCTTCCAGGTGTTGTTCTACTATCGCAACCACTTGGTCTAGCAGTGAGCCTTGTCCTTCAATCTCTTCAAAAATCATGCAGACCTCATCCTGCACCAGATGTAGTCTCTGTGTAACTTCCATGACTCTACTCTGGATGGAAGTAATCTATTGTTGGACTGGGCACTGCTCCTGTGATCTCTTCATTCGCTCACCCGCAATGAGTAGCTTCATCTGCACCTGCATGGTGGATGCCTGCTATTGCGCCTCCTGAAGATACACTTCCAGTTTCCTCAGCTCTATATCTTCTGAGAGGCGCTCATAGGTCTGCGCACTTCTATCGCTCAACTGCTTACATTCTAAGGCAAGAACCTTGATCCTTCTAACTGCGCTCTTAGTGGCTTCCTCTCTTTGGTCGCGCACTTCCTATGGAGTGCTAAGTACTGCTTGAAGCTCCAACTCCATTTCCCATGCTTGAAGCTATTGAATGGCCTCAATGAGCTTCCCCACTTGCATCTCGATTGAATCTGGTTCCTCTTGTGCCAAGGCCGACACAGAGCGAAGTGATTTAGTCACCGTTTCTTTGACCGCAGTTTTCTCTACGAGTAGCTGGTCTTTGTCTTTCTGTATCTTCACATTGTCCTCCTCGAACATCGCCCAAATTTCATCTTTATCCTTCTTGTAGGTAGTTACACAAGACTGCACAACTCGTAGTTTCTCTAAGACATCCTCCTTTTCTTTCTTCAATAATTATGTAGTCTGTTCCTTTTCTTCTTGGACTCCCTGAAGCCGAGCCTCTGTTGCATATGCTCATCTTTATAATTTGGAGGGCTCATCCTCCAATTCTAAAATCTTCGATGAAGAGGGCACAATAGGTACTGCGCGGCTTGAATGGATGGCTTGTTGTATCTCCTTCAGCTCTTTCTCAATTCTTTCATACAGTGTTTCCTTCTTTGCTCCATATCAATGCAAGATATCCTCTGAAGCATCCTCCACAACTGTGATGATTAGATCGACGTCATCCACTGTGAGCATGGCCTTCATATTGGGCTTACTGGAGCACATCTTCTTTCTTATCGAAGGTTTCTGTGGGGAAACCTTTCTTTTCTTTGATGTTTCTGCCTCAGTAGGGGGGTCCTTCGACGGTGTAGCTTTTCCTTCTTCTTGTGTTTCTCCTTCACTTCATCCCCTCCTCCTTGTTCATTGCCTTGGTCTTCTCCTCCTCCTTCTGGCGATCCAAATCCATCTTCTTCAGAGGTTTTTCCTCCTCATCAATTTCTTGGACTTATACCTTTTTCTTCTTTTTCTTCACGCTTCTCTGCTCGACATGCTCGACCCGGGTGACCAAGGGGCTTCCTACGACGTCCATGTCAGAGAGATCTGCATATTCAACTGGTACAAGGAACTATGTCAACCATTCTTTGGTGATCTCCTCCATATCTTCGTTGATCAACGTATAATATGAATGCAACTCCCCCTTTCTTTCATCCCTACGCGCAGTGGTATAGATAAAGTGTTGATCTATGCAGAACTTTGCTAGTGGTCTGTACATGTGCAATTTGTTCGATGTCATGCATGGAAATGCCTCAATAGCATGATTCATCTACTGGTAGTAGGAATGGAACACATCGTTCGAATGCCACTGCTTCGACATATCATTTTTATACCACAAGGTGGAGAACCTCGCAGCCAACGACTCCGATTGCTCAACTTCAGGAAATGTCGCTCCTTCTGGCATCTGCCAAGCAACAAATGCGATTAATACAAGTAACCAACTGAAATGGAATTCATACCCCTAATCCCACGCTTCACGATAGTCTTTCTTGAGCTCGTTGATGAGGTAACTCACCCAGTTCATTTTCATCCCCTCCATGCACTTTCCTGTGAGGTCTACTATGAACCCAATGACCTGTGTCAGACGGTTCTTTCTGATGATCTTGCTAGCTATAAGCTGGAAAGAGAGGCGCACTGCGCCATCCTAGATAGAGGCTACCTTGTAGCCTCTCTTTCCCTTTTCTACATCGCTATAATCCTCCTTTATGTGTTGTGCCAGGGAGCGATCTGAGGCCTTCCCTGGGTAGAACTGTTGAGGGTCCGGTCCTTGCATGCTCAACCCTATAATCAAGTGGATCAGCACCGGATCCACAGTACCACGCCTGTTGAGCCATAGGTATCCTCTGTGGTATCATGACAAGAGGAGTTTAACGAAAGTGTTAACCTCCTGATCTCGGCCAAAGTGAAGGATCTTCATTACATTTAGTATCATTGACTGTGCGAGCTCCTTAATCCACGGCTGGGAGACTATGCACGACTTCTTCCCAGTCGTCTTCATCAAATACCTATGGGGCACGAGCATGGCGTAGTTCTTTCTATCGCTGATATTAAAGTCATTGTTATTTAGGGTTGGGATCTGTCCTAACTGGGGTCCAAATACACATATCCCCTTCCGGATGTATGCAGTGATCAACGTATACTCAAACTCATGTGGGATGCTATCGCGGTTAACTGCGCCAGACAAAGGTGGTATGTAATATGGAAATATCAATGCGATCTTCTTTGCGTTAGCCAGATCGTCACGGTGCTTTCTTTTCTTCTCAGTAGCATGACTAGAACGATGTCTAGTTGAGGGGGATGCTTGTAGTCCCCATTCGACGATGCCTGTATTCCTATAGACATAACTCTCTCAGCCATGAGCTCCATGAGAATCTCCTCCACAGACTTCTCTAACGCGCTAGGTTCGCCCGACATTCAAACCTGTAACCAAATAGATTGGGTAGGAGAATGGAAAAGCGAGGTAATCCAATGGATGGCGAGGTCTAGAAATCACAGAACGATATACAATCGACTCTCTATTAGCTCGAATAATCACGGTTGACAAAAAGTGGTCCCAGCATAGCATCCGACGGGTTAAATAAGAAAGCATCGTAATAGATTCCTCCAATGGGTAGGAATGTGTCTATCAATGTGAATCCATCCGTTATGGAGTGGTCTCAACAATCCATTCACTCATAACTGCATTTTCTAGCCATTTTGGGGCATCATTCTAATGGTCGTATAGCTTCACTGTGGCGAAGTCCCATTCTGTGTGCTTCTGTTATTCCAACGAGGTTCAAGTTCTGTAGATCTGCCTCTTGCGAAGTATTCCTTATGTTTTATGTAGCTTCCCATAGCTTATCTTTCTTCTTATTAAGCTTCCTGGCCTTCTTTCCTGTAATTTGAGATTCTCTGATAATTTTTGGAATCCTCTTCCCATTTGTATTCTTATTCTCTCTTGGTGAAAGTACTTCTCACTGCTGATGTGTGCTTATAGATTATGAGGTTAATGTCCCTTCTCTTACTATTTCTAGGGTGGCTATACGTCTTTCCTACACAGACAACTTATTCAACCCTTCCTGTGTTTTTTCAACTTTGAAAGCTAATTCTCTTGCCCTCTGTTGCTTCGATTTTTCCTCTTGTTCTTCTATTATTCGCTCTATTTTTCTGGTTATGAAGTCCTTTAGTTCTTGATTTTTCTATTATGTAGCTTCCTCCTCTGCTTTCCTTCTGATATGATCCTTCTCAATCCAAGTATTTCCTAATAAAAGTGGAAAAGGGGCGTTGTTCTGAACAAATTTAATGACTTCAAATTCTTCTTCAGTCGATGTTTCATGAGAAATCATAGATATATTAGTAACTCTTCCACATAGGGTTACCATATTTCCTTTAAAAAAGCCTATCCTTCCCAATGAAGGTATCATAATAGGTCTTCCCAAAATTTCCCAAGTCCTTTCTGGAATATTATTCACGTGTGTTTCTTCATCCAATACACAGTCTATGTCGAAGTCTTCTATTCTTGTAACTATGTGTTGTTTTTCTTTCAGGATCTATGGTAAACTAATGTCTTTATGATCATCCATTGCTTCTTTTAACTGTACTAACATAGTTTGATATTTCTATGATTCTTTCTCTTTATGATTCTCTAATATGCTCTTAGCCTCTTGACTTTCTTCATAGTTTTCTTGTCTCGTGTTCATCTTTTTAACTTTAGTAATCATTCTTGGACAATCCTCAACCTTATGACCAACAACTTTAAAATAAAGACAAATAGGAGTTGTACCAGGGCATTCCTTAACAACATGTCTCAGTCTTCTGCAATTATAACACAGTGTCAATCCTCTCTTTCTTCTAAACGATCCTCGGCCTCTCATGTACTGCACACTGGCATCACAGTGTTGGACCTGTAATCTGCAAAAAATCTTTCTAGGTTCCTGCATCCACTCATTAGTCCAAAAATTCTTTCTATGCATAGGAATAACATATCTTTCTCTATTTCTATCAATTTTATTCAGATCAACTCTTTCTTCTAACTGTTCCCTACCATTCAGACTAGGACAAAATCTATCAAACATACATATATTCATGCTTTCGAAGAAAAAAAATCCACTTATCTTACCCTTACCAGGGAACAAAGCTTTAGGATCTTACCTCTTTTCTTCGGACCAGGTTTATTTCTTAGCACAGAGCTTCGCATGTCAATTAGAATATTTCGTACTACAACAACAAATCTACACACAAAGATTTCTCTTTTCATCAGTTCCCAGCAATCACAGTTTCAGGTTCCAACAACAGAACCATTTGTTGGCACAGGGGTAGACCTAGGGTTCAACGCTTCAAAGTGCACCAACAAAACCCTAACTACCAACCCTTTCAGCAACACTTGCGAAGCATGAAGTCTCACCCAAGGTAGAGGTAGGGGGGTTGTAGGACTTAGGTGTCTACAACCAATATGGGACACATATATTTGATTACAACACTTAGCAGAGCACTTAGCCAACAATATGAGTCTCATTCACATCGCAGATTAAACCCTTATTACAGATCAACGCAATAACAATAAAGATCAAGCACTTTCAATCACTTATCACATAGAATTAGCTCAGATCTAACATTCATTTATCTTTAATACCATTAATCACTAAGAAACACTCATCAGATGCATTCATCATACATTATAACAAGATCACTAAGAAAATAAACAACATAATCCACATTGCACAAAGCACATCAAGACATAGGATATACGTGGTTCACCCTAGTGTGGGGATACGTCCACCAACTTCTTCTTCTTCTTTATTAGTATTCAATCTTCTTACATTCATTCGCTCCTATGAACAAAGCCACATAGCCAAACTCTACAGAGGACAGGAGATCTGTGCATTGCATGCCAGATCCTCCTTCCCAAAATTAGGTCAAGGCACAGAGCCTTACTCTACACAGTCTGTGTGCACAAACAAAATTACAAACTCTTGGACTAAGCCAAAATTAACACTTACAAAATATTGTGCACATAACCCACCAGCTAGTTCTTCCACCAGTTAGGATTCTTACATTGCTTAGCTGCTTATTTATACATTTACAAAAAGGCCTAAACATGACTAAAACCATGGGCCGACATCCCATAACTCGTTACATAAACCCTAGTAAACCCTTTGGTGGGTCCAAAAGTCCACAAAATGAGTGATATTCCATGATCTCAGCTCGGCCTGGGCGCTCCATCTTCGACCATCCTGTCGAAGTCCCAAAAGTGGTCAAACACGACCAATGTTTCTTCAAAATTTGGTCAAGAGCCAACACATAGAAAGATCTGCAAAATCCTTTTGTCATGATCAAGATTTGATTTATTTTACCTTCATATCTATCTCTCATATCATATAAACCGACTCAAGTGAAAAATTCATTCCATTTGATCATGGATAAGTGTCATTCTCCTCTACGACTTGGAAATACTGTCTGACCATTATCTGCCACAAGAAAAAAAAGTTCACTTTCTTATCTCATTTCTAGAAAGTGTCACTAGTCTCATTGGTAATGGAATTAGTAAGTCATATGGTCAAATAAAATCCCTAGTTTCATTTTTCTCCTTGGCCTAATCAATTTTTGAATAATGTCGAATACTGGCTCATGTCTCTAAATTTTGTTGGTTGTAGATAAAATGCCTCCGAGGAAGAATCTGGTCTGTAAATCTCCAAAGAAACCAAGGAAAAGTGATCTGAATTGGATCATTCTATTATTTTTCATCTATGTCTATGATTTTAGAGTGGAAAAAATTTGAGGAATCAACTTGTAGGGTCATTTTAATGGTAGGTCCCATTTTGTAAAATTGGGGTTTGAAACCTTCCAGATCCATTTTGAGGCATAAAACAAAATTTTTGGTGTAAAAAAATTATCTTCTTTATCAAATATCTCTTATCATTATTCTAAATATCAACAACTTTCCAATGGTGAAAAAATTGTGTCAATTAGAGCTTGAATGCAAACATTATGTCTCCAACAAGTTTACGTACCATGTTGACAACCATGGTACAAGTGGATGCCATGTCAACCCCCATAACTCGTGCATATGGGACTATCCACGTATGTACTTTCAAGAAGATTCTAGAAGTTCCAAAACCTTATCACAATTGAGGGTTGAGGAATTCAAAACCCTACCCATAGATGGCTATCAGGCGATGTTAAATACTGGGCCGCTTGGAGGAGAAGGGGTTCCATTATTTAGCATTATATTTTTTCCATAGTTGAGTAGAGCACTTGAGAGTGGTATTTGGAGAGAATAATAGAGGAGGATAGATTATGTAGTATCTATACATGCCATAGTGTCAAAGGAAACTCCATAGAGAGTTCCTTTGTCTCTGTACTTGCATTTGAAGAAAAAGAGAAAAGAGCAACCTCACCTTCTAGATAGGTTTTCTCCCGTATTGGGTTTCCTAGGTTATATATTGTGTTTATTTGTGGATGGTGTGTGAGTATTTATTTATGTTCTCTATTTTTTGCATTTTATTTATTTCATACATTTTAAGAAAAAAAATAGTAATTAAAGAATCTAAGATCTAAAGGAAATTAACCTTCATAGTAAATATTTCATTATTTTATTAGATCTATTGCGACGAATTGTCTTGTGGAATATCCATGACATTTTATAGATTATATTGGTATCATAGAAGTTTTTCTTGTGGCATTTGTGGAAAGTTGCATGGATCTAGGAATTGGTTTAAGAAGAAAGTTGTAGAACCCTAGCAATGGTTGACGAGTCTGTTCACAACAACCCTTGAGATCCAATCACAGGGATATATGTGAGGCTAGAAGAGAAAGTCGTTGACATATCTCATAATATTTTCATCCTCATGGAAAATCTATCAAGCAATATTAGAAAATTAAGAGAATTTGGAGGCTCAAACTCAGAGATCAAATCATATGGGAAACTAGGGGATAATGAAGACCCTATAAAGGAGTCACAAAAAGAACTCGAGAAAGAGCATCTGATTTCCAATACCATAAAACCTTTATAGTATTTATTCAATACGAAAAAAAAGTGGACATAAGCCATACTAAGGTGAGATCATTATATTTAAATTGAATCATTGGTTGTAGAAACTAGAAGTTTATTTCAATGTTCACCATATAGATGAAGAAAATATAAATCATTTTCTAGACTAAAGTTAGAGGGACATAATTTAACTTGGTGGGAAATCCATATGGAAACACTTAAGCTGGAGGGTGATCCACTAGTAACTATGTGGGAGGAATTCAAAACCCTCATCAAGTCCCAATTCTACCCGATCGAGTATGTATAGCACCAATGGATCTAGTGGCACTACTTCAGGAAGAAGCAATGCCAAAGTGTACAAGAGTACACCATTGATTTTAGAAAGATGGCAATCATGCTAGGTATCTCTCCCAAGAACCCATATGTACTCCTTAAGTAAATAGGGGGTCTACGTGGTCATATAGGAAATCAAGTAATTTTTTTCAAGATAAGGACAATGGATGAAACATTTGTATAGGCACAATATTTGGAAAACATAGGCCACAAGAAAGGGACACCAAGCGGTTCCAAGAAGAAAGAGAAACATGAATTTTCCAAGGAGGGGAAGAAGAAGTGGAAAGGGGGAAAGGATAAAAAGACAACAACCACTACACATCATTGAAAAGATCCTAGAATCCATTATATCCATTGCAATATTGACAGACATACTAAGGAAAAGTGTTGAAAATACATCTATAGTTGAACCCAAAGAACCACACGAAGGATGCAAAGAAAAAGAATCTTCTAGACATGAATTCAAGAAATTATGTTGAAAGTAGCTCTGATGTGGATGAGAATATTGTTCACACATCAGTGAAAAATGATGTGAATATGAGTATCCTTCATCACCAGGAAGAGAAGGATATGACCAAACTCTTCCACATCAACATCCAGGTTAAGAAGACCAAGATAGACACATTGTTCGACTCGTGTTCATAGGATAATCTCATAGTAACAGATCTGGTTAGAAAGATTGGATTGAAGGTTTGTGATAATATAGCCTATATCCATTAGGATGGGCCAACAAGGATGTATAGATCAAGGTAACAAAACAATGTAAGATTAAATTTTTTATAAGTGTTGATTTTATTGATGAAGTGGAATTAAGCGTAGTACCCCTTGATGTATGTGGAATAGTGTTTGGAAGCCCCTAAATGTATACAAGGGATGAAATATTCATGCAGAGATACAAATAGTACTGACTAATCAATGATGGGAAATCCTAAATCATCAACACACATAAATGCAAATCAAATATCTCATTGGTAAGTGCCAGCTAAGCCAAGAAGTTGATTAGTTCCAGTAAAAAATATGTTTTACTTTTCTTAAGAGCAAATGAAACTGAATATGAGTTGATAAGAGTAAAGGCATCCTTGGAGGGGTTTACTAAAGAGAAGAAACACTAGTTGGAGGAATTTCTACAGGCATATAGAGGAGTGTTCCAGGAGCCTAAAAGGATACCACCCAAGAGGGAAGTAGAGAAAGAAATAAAGTTATTTCCATATTCTCCATTGCAAAATATTGGGTTGTATAGATAGTTCACTCTGGAAGAAAATGAAGTGAAGAAGTAGTTGCAACAGTTGTTGGAGCAGGGTGTGATTTTACCAAGAACCTCATATTGCAGATCAACTATCATAATAGTACCAAAGAAGGATGGGTCTTGGAAAATGTGTATCAACTAAAAAGCATTGAACAATATTACACTAAAAAATTGGTACACTCTTCCGAAGATTGATGATTCGTTAGATCAATTGTAGCACAAAAAATATTTCACCAAGTTGGATCTCAAATCAGGATACCACCAAGTACACGTTTAGAAAGAAGACACCTGGAAGAATTTCTTCAAGACAAGGAAAGGTTTGTATGAATGGTTGGTCATGCCATTTGATTTATGTAATGCACTAGAGACATTTATGAGACTAATGAATGTGTTGAGGCCATGACAACCTCCCTTTACTTTTTCTTTTACAAGCGAAAGAAAAGGGGCCCTCTACTAAAATTTTAACACTAATTATTAATCCTCTACTACTATGAGCCTAATGTTTATTCTTGTATGCTTTCAGAGAGTTGGGGGTTTGATCTTTATTGATGATTGTATTTGAGGAGGTTTCTTAATCCCTATGATCTTATGCTTTCAAATTTTTTCACAATGCTTCTTGTCTTATGATGCTTCGTTGATATTTGTATGATGGAATTGACTAGTTATCTTTGTGATCTTGTGCACATTTCAAAGTATTTAATGACCCTATATGGCTGCATATTTTGATCTTCTTTTGTATAACTTGAATAAGTCCAGTTTTTGAGGATTTCTTGATGACTTATACCTTGGTATTGAATATCATCTCACTTGATCCAAAAAGATATTTTAAATGACAATGGTTGAGTTATTAAGCATGTGTTGATTAACCAATTAGGAAGCTTAAAGAAATAGGAAGAAATATATAAGAATAATTATTGGAGTTACTTCACACACACCTAGGATTTATTTTTCCTAAGGTTATTCCTTGTTTATTATTCACAATTATTCATTATCCAATCTCCTATATTTTAGGGGAGAATATTCCACCTGAAGAATATTCTCTTTCAGTTGACACTTCAGTTTGACTAGTTGAGTTGAGTTTAGATGTTGCATTTGGATAATCACCATGCAACATTGAGATCATCACCATGATAATTCGAACTTGCCTTGGTATCATCACCAGAGTGGCACATTATCCTTGATTCCTTGAGTTAACTCCTCACTACTCTTTGTTCAATCAGTTAACTGAAGACTAGTTGACTAGTTAAACCAACTAGGTGGCAGTTCACTCCCGTAACTGCCTGAGAAACTAGAATAGGTGGCAGTTCACTCCTGTAACTATTGGTGTGTGTCTATATCACTCTAGACCACCACTATGCCACATTGGTTCACCTCAAGTCGAACTCATTGATTTATATAGAGTATACCATGTGTAAGTTATTCATTATTCATAACGGTTAATGAGAATTCTTCCATTCTTTCTCTCCTTCTTCTTCTTTCTCCAATTCTCTCTGCAAATGTGTGTATTATTTTTTAGGTAGATATATTATGTGTAGGTTCAAAACATTTACATGGTATCAAAGCTGAAAAACTGCTAAGAAAAATCTACGCCAAAATTGTTTGCAGGAACAAAAGATTGAAGACAACGAAAAGATGGAATTACAAAAAGAATTCATCCTTACACCTTAAAAATATTTTGCATGGAAGGAGAAAATATCCATACATCTCTGGTACAAAGGGTTGTACATGTTAACCATGAATACATATCCAGAGCCAACATCAACCAGAGAAAAATACAAGTACTTAAATCGCATGGATGAGGCACTCAGAACAATTTGCAGTCTTATTTCTCTTGGTCTCCTTTTTCATATATCTTCTTGTAAGACTCCCAATGAATCTTGTACCATATTGGAAGGGATATTTGGAAAACAGAATGAGATGAGGGGACACATGTTGGAGGTATATATTCTCACATTGGATCCAAAACTATTCGAGAATATCCAAGATTTCTTTACAAAATTCAAGGATTTACTGTCACAACTCAAAGCTTACGTGGTTGATAAATCGGAGGAGAAACAAATGGTTCTCACCATTCTCTCCAAAATTGGTCTTGAATTCTCTGTATTCGTATCTTTATTCCATATTGTCAGATTCACCTCTGGAGCCACCTGGAAGATGCCTTCTCTTGAGGACTTTATAGAATCCCTAACACAAGAGCAAACCAAGCTCATCAACATGGGCACAATCAAAGGCCCAAGGGCACATGCACTCACTTTGCATGATGGAAGCCATAAATATTAGAAATCTAAAGATAAATATAAGAGGAAATCTCATGCACATATGAAGAAGGAAGGGTACACAAAACCCTTCACCGATGCCTCCGGATCCAAAGGAGAAAAGGGAAGAAAAGGAGAGAAATGCACATACTGTCACAAAGGATTCCATTTAGAATCCACATGCATGAAAACAAAAATAGATATGATGTCTCAAATAATTTAGCAAAACAACCTTGGAGATTGCATCCCCGAGGGTGCAAAGAAGAAGAAGCCAGAAGATCCAAATTCTAAGAAAGACAATTCCAGCCATGCCTTGATTGCCATCAACTCCTCTCCCGATGCTTGGATCATAGATTCAGGAGCATCACATCACATGGCTACCTCAGAAGCAGTCTATTCTTCATAGGATGCATGCAAAATTCCTTCTATTTTGATGGAGGAAAACTATTCTATCGAAGTCACCGGCAAAGAAAGGATTGAACTCACCAATGGAAGCTTCGAGAACGTGTTGCACGTTCCCAAACTTTCTGTCAACCTTCTCTCCGTATATCAAATGAAAAATTATGGCACCGAAAAGAAATTCGTATTCACACCATATTCCATGGAAATCTATGACATGCAAACCAACTCCAGGGTTGCTACCAGTGAGGTAAATCATCAGTCTAGATTGTATACATTTTATGAATTCATTGAACTTGATTCTGCTTTACTTCTTACTCATGCTGATGAAAGTAGTAGGATATGGCACGAAAGGTTTCGTCATTTGAATTTCATATACATGCAACAAATTAGCAAGCATATATTAGTTGATGGTCTACCAGACATCCATTTCTCCAAGGGAGTATGTGAGGGATGTGTTCTCGGGAAACACCCTCAAGAGAAATTCGACAAAGGAAAGTCTCAGCGAGCTTTCGCACCTTTAGATATGATCCACAGTGACCTTATGGGTCCTTTTCCACATCCATCCATCAACAAAGTGAGGTTTGTTCTCATTTTTGTTGATGATTTCTCACGTTTTACTTGGATCTACTTTCTCAGGCAAAACTCTGAGATCTTTCAACACCTCAAAGATTTCAAAGCCTTGGTTGAGACACAATCCAGAAAGAAGATCAAATTCCTCCGAATTGATAACAAGGGAGAGTATGTGAATCATGAGATCCAGAATCTTTGCCATGAGGCAAGGATTCAGTTTCATAATACAGTTCCCTATACTCCACAAAAAAATGGATTTGTTGAGCGGAAAAACCGATCTCTAAAGGATATGTCATCTTGCATGTTGCATGCAAGGTCACTACCACAGAGACTATGGTTCGAAGCACTTAACTGTGCAACATACATCCAAAAAAAATCTCCCCATATATCTGTCAAGGATAAGACCCTCTACGAGGCTTGGAGTGGCCTCAAATCGGAAGTGACCCACTTTCATATTTTTGGTTCTCGTGCATGGGCCCAGATTCCCTCTAAAACGAGGAATGCACTTGATCCACAGAGGACTGAGTGCATTTTTTTTGGATACCCTGACAGTGTGAAGGGATATCATCTTATTGATATTTCTTCAAACTGGCTCATCATTGAGTGTAGTGTCCAATTCGAGGAAAGTGTCTCGCATGTACCTTAGCAGTCACATGCAGAGACCTTCACTCTTCCACCTGTCCGAGATGATGAGCATGCACATGTCGATTCTTCTTCAAATGAAAGTTATGATTCATAGGACTTAGAGGATTCAGATTCAGATTTAGAGTTAGTATAGTCATATGCAGAGTCAGAGCATCCAGATGCAGTTGAAAATCCATAACAGAGGCCCAAGTGGGCACAAACTACTCTTCAAGATGTAGGGGATCTCGTAGGTTATCCAACTGATACTAGGAGGACTCGATCTAATTTCGAGGAGCCTCTTGTTGCACTTACTGCCACTGAACCATTTCCTTACAGGCATGTTTTCTTGGTTCAGTATTCAAATCCACATTCTTATGGTGAGGCTGCTGGAAATCCCTTTTGGGAATCTGCCATGCAGGAGGAGTACAACTCCCTCCTCGAGAACCAGACTTGGGATCTGGTTCCCCTTCCTTCTGGGAGGAAAATTCTCAGATGCAGATGGGTCTACAAGACCAAGAGCGCAATGGATGGACAGATCAACAAATACAAAGCCAGGCTTGTCACCAAAGGCTTTCAGTAGGTTCATGGTATTGACTATGATCAGACCTTTGCTCTAGTAGCGAATATGGATTCCATACGATTGACACTTTCCATTGTGGAAACCAAGGGATGGTAAGCCCATCATATGGATGTGAAGAATGCATTTCTTCATGGTGATCTCTCTGAGGAGATCTACATGGAGCATCCCCAGGGATTTATGTAGGACTCATCTTTGGTCTGTCGACTGAAGAAGTCACTTTATGGCCTCAAACAAGCTCTGAGGGCATGATATTCCAAGATGGACTCCTACCTGTTGTCACAGAACTTTGTATGTTGTAAATTAGACCCAAATGTATACATGCTCAGGATGACTGTTTCACTTCTACTTTTAGTTTTGTATGTTGATGATTTGTGGATCACTGGTTGCTCGAATTTAGTGATTGTTGCAGTCAAGAGGATTCTTCATGAGAGGTTTTTGATGACGGACATGGGTCTGCTACACTTCTTCCTTGGACTTGAGATTAGTCAAGATGCATCAGGCATCAAACTGTCTCAAGACAAGTATGCACAAGATCTCCTTGAGAGATTTCACATGATAGACTACAAGTCCACTCCGACTCCTTTCCTATCAGGAGTCAAACTTGAGGATGGTGGGGAGACTCCACTGGTTGAAAGCACACTGTACAAACAGCTAGTGGGAAGCTTGTTGTATCTAACACACTCCAAACCAGACCTCTCATATGCAGTTGGCGCAGTTCCCAGGTTCATGCAGGAGCCACATGAGCTACAATGGAAATCTGCAAAGCGTATCCTTCGATACGTACATGGCAGCATCACCTTTGGGATTCATTATGAAAGAGACTCTACATCAGATCTCATTGGGTTTACTGATTCTGACTGGGTTGGCGATAGCATTAATCGCAAGTCCACATATGGTTACTCACTCAGTCTTAGTTCCAGGCCTATCTGTTGGTCGAGCAAGAAGCAAGTTGTCATTGCTCTATCTTCAGCCGACGCAGAGTACAGAGGGGTAGTTAACATAACCATTCAAGCTATGTGGCTACAACATTTTCTCACTAAGTTGGGAATTCAGTTTCATCGGTCGATCGTCATCTGGTGTGACAACCAGATCACTCTAAAGTTCTGCAGAGATCCAGTTCAGAGGCAACGGACAAAGCACATTGATATCCACATGCACTACATCTAGAACTTAGTACATGAGGGGATCATCGACTTACAGTTATGTCCTTCAATAGAAAAAATGACAAACATCTTCACCAAGACCTTCACTGAGAAGAAGTTCCATTCTTTGCAAAGTCGTCTTGGAGTGAAGGACATAGTTGCCTAGCAACTGTAGTTCTTATTTTTACATATATTGTACCTTGAGGGGGGGTTTTTCCCATGAGGTTTTCCCTCTTTCCTCACTTTATTTTCGGTGTATCTTTTGTACTTGGGTACCTAACATGGCCTCGTTACCGGGACCTAATCTTTATTTTCACCATAGTGATGTTCATGGGGGGTGTTGGAGTTACTTCACACACACCTAGGATTTATTTTTCCTAAGGTTATTCCTTGTTTATTATTCATAATTAGTCATTATCCAGTCTCCTATATCTTAGGGGAGAATATTCCACCTGGATAATATTCTCTTTCAGTTGACACTTCAGTTTGACTAGTTGAGTTGAGTTTAGATGTTGCATTGGGATCATCACCATGATAATTAGACCTTTCTTTGGTATCATCACCAGAGTGGTACATTAACCTTAATTCCCCGAGTTAACTCCTCACTACTCTTTGTTCAATTAGTTAACTGAAGACTAGTTGACTAGTTAACTCAACTAGATGGAAGTTCACTCCCGTAACTGCTTGAGAGACTAGAATAGGTCGCAATTCACTCCCGTAACTGGTGGTGTGTGTCCATATCACTCTATACCGCCACTATGGAGAATTGGTTCACCTCAAGTCGAATTCATTGAGTTATACAGAGTATATCATGTGTAAATTATTCATTATTCATAACAGTTAATGAGAATTCTTCCATTATTTCTCTCCTTCTTCTTCTTTCTCCCATTCTCTCTGCAAATGTGTGTATTATTGCTTAGCTAGATCTATTCTGTGCAGGTTCAACACATTTACAATCATAAAAACCATATACACATATGCAGATATGAAATAAAGCATAAAACAACAAAAAACCATAACACCAAGATTAGTTGGTCCAAACATGAATACAATGTTTTGAATATGTGCAGGTATACCTCCTATATACTTCGTAATATTTTCTTGGGTATGTAAAGGAATATATAACATTAATGCCATTTTACAAAATCCATATGTGTATTCTTGCATTGTTTGTCCTTTTCTTAGTTTTAAAGCTTGTCATTCTATTAACGCTTTATCTTTATAATCCAAAGGATATAATTGCTTCCTAAGTGCAGAAATAAAACTTTTCCATGATGGAAATACATTACCCACTTGTTGCGTGCCATTTTACAACTTGATTTACCACCAGATGAGTGTTATGCCTACAAGTCTAAGTGATGCTAACTTGATTTGAGTTGCCTCATCCTTGATCTGTTGCAAACCACAATAAACCTCCATCTGTCTGACCCAATTTTCAAGTCTCTCTGCATTAAATTCACCATCATACATGCGTAATTCAAATTTAACATCAAGTTTTAATAAAGGCATTTCATTCTTATGTTTATGAAGATGTTTCTTTGAATTGGATTTAGAACTTGAATTTGAAGAAGAGGGAGAAGAAGAAGGTGAATATGGAGGTGAAGGAGGAATTTGAGGAGGATCGTCTTCTTCTTCACTTTTTCCCTTTGAAGATTCACCAAGAACTGATCTCTTTCGTTCCAAGTAATAATCATACAAAACCTTCATCATCTCCGACATGGCAAAGAAAGTTTTTTGAAACTCTTTCTCATCTTGAGAAAGTCCCTCTTCCAATGCCATCCTCTCGCTTTGAGAAGTTATATTTCTCAAACCAATCAGTGGATTCTCTTCAACAAGCTCACCTTCACCACGGAGTAGCTTTTCCCTAGTTAACATGAAAAAATCAAATCCAAACGTCAACTAGCTCTGATACCACTTGATTCAAAAAGATCTTTTAAATGACAATGGTTGAGTTATTAAGCATGTGTTGATTAACCAATTAGGAATCTTAAATAAAGAGGAAGAAATATAGAATAATCATAACATCCATATACACATATGAAGATCTAAAATAAAGCATAAAACAATAGCAAACCATAACACCAATGTGATAACGAAGTTCGACAATCTCGCCTACGTCTCCGAGCCTTTGTCTCAGTGGGTGAGGCTTTATTATTTCCATTCAAAGCTCAATAAGTACATCAAAGTAGTGCCAAAATGTTACAAATCTGATCTGGTCTTATTCTACCAGATCTCTAGAACCCAACATAAGAAACAACACTCAAATCGGATGCCTGGAGCTCCTAGAAATGGCCTGCAAAGGTGTGCTCCTCAATATCTTCCCTGCATAACAATGGCTTTGGCTTGGAAAATATTCAGCATAAACCTTCTCTGAATGTCCTCCTCATGGACTCAAGAAGGCATGTTTTATATAGATATGAATTTGGTAGAGATCTCCCAACTTCCCCCCAATATTTGGCCTAAACAATGGCCCAATATCCCCCAATATTGGCCAAAAATCTCCAAAACTACCCAAACCATCATAAAAAATCACTATAATAAAGTTTAAAAACCACTTTATCCACATTATTTCGGTGCATCCCCTTTTGAGCGGGCTCCTGGTCATATTATTTGTTCCCACGTGGCCAGGCGCTAAGATGGATCCACAGGCCCCTTAATGATTTGGCCCTTGGTCTTTAGCGCATTCTCGGAACCTTGGGCTAAGTCCTGTGTATTTCCCCCTAGGATCTTGACTCTTGTCTATATGGTGGTGTCCATGTGGCTAGAACCTAAACTCCCTACGCAAACAATGGTTAGAACCTCCAATTTGTTAGCCCTTGGTCGACGGGGTAGCCCGATCGACTGGGGCTAACCTTAGCCATCCGCACCAAGCACTAACGACAAAGTACAAATCATATGCAATAAGTTGAGAACCAGAGGATATCCCAATAATCCCATGCTAACAATTAACTAGGTCATAGTCATATTAGTGCGGTCGTATGAAATCTGTCGGGGGTTGGGGCTTGGCCCCAACCCTTTTTTGCCCGGGCATAACACAATATAAAACTTATATAATTTTGGAAACATATAATTGTAAGTTCCACGGTGTAGGCAGGCTGGTGCCCAGCCTTTGCGAAGACTCTTCTCCCATGGAGGTCCATGGTTAGAATCCACTGCGCTCCAACAATTTTTTATCAAATGCAACAACCAACGAATGGGTGCCACATGGCAGCCCATGTCTGGGCCATGTGGAAACTTTCCATTCGTCCAAAAATGCCACATCATCAAACAATAAATGCCCAATGACCACGTCATCTTCCCTATCAATTGACCATACCCTACCACATGTCGTCATACATACGTGCCATGTGTCACCCTTGCAGTGGTGACACATGTCACCCTTGTAGTGGTGACACGTCACTTCCCTGTTGGTCCACCTGTCCTGTCCACGTCAACATATGTATGCCTAGTTAGCCTACCACGTGTCACCTCCAAAATATTCCAAATGTGCTTGCCACATCAATTGTACGATCATACGGCCTATACAATCATCTTCCATGTGGCACTATACGGACTGTACTGTCAGCATTTTGTTTTGCCTGTTTGGCAAAATGAACATATCACCCTAACTTGAGAATACGACGTCAGTTTGAGCCCGTTCAAGTTGCGTTTGGTTCGTATCGACGAGGCCTACGCACATGTACGTTTTGAAGTCATTTTGAGAATTTTTATTTTTAGGCCTTTCAGAGCCCCATCAAGCTCCTAGATTCGATTCTGGATCACACCTCCCCACTAAAGGACCTTTTGATCCCCAAAAGGTTACTGACCAATCATCAAGCTCAGGATAGGACACCCAGCTTGTTCTCTGTCTTTGAACTTTGTCCTATGCACCTGTCTCATCAAGATCAATTGTAACACAATCATGACAACTGACAGCATATGGTTAACCATTTGTACCCTGCCACATTTTACTGAAGCCACTATCATCCATGTAGAAAACATTATTAATGATAGCATAAAAAATATGACTTCAAATGAATTGATATGTTTGTAATACTTGCATGACATTAGCTTATCTTGAAGCAAACTGTGATTGATTTTCCATTCTACAATCATCTCCTGTTCTTGCTTAAGATCAATAACTTGATTTGAAACAATTATAAGAGTGTTTATTACTTGAGACGCCTTTCTTAATTGTTCCATAGTTTGAAGATTTTTATTTTCCTTTACATGATGAGCATGAAGAACATATTCTTGACCTGCTTTGGTTAAATGATATTGATTCTTTGCCCTATAGAAGATTTCTTTACGATCATATAAGTATGGACTGCCTAAGACCATTCCACATTCACTTAGTGGCACCACATCACATGTTACCTCATCCACATACTTAGATGAAATTGCAAATTTTAATGTGCACTTCTTGGTTATATGCATTTGATGATTGTTGCTTATCCATTTAAGTGTGTAGGGATTATGATGCATCTGTGTTTTTAATCCCAATTGCTTAACCAATTCCTCAGAAATAAAGTTAGATTGAGATCCACTATCTATCAATGTCTCAAACTTAGTGTGTCGTATGATGACCCTGATGTGAAACAAGTTACTTCTACAATCAATTCCTTCACCAATATTACTTGTCATACCAACCAATGAGACCTTATATTTGTCACCTAAATCCAATCCCAAATATGTTGGTCGAGTTGTCATTGCAAATCTTTGCCTCCCTTTCTTTTCCTTGAACCACTTTGGCCTCTTCTCGAGATGAAATTGCCAACAACGGTCCTCATCATGTCCCTCTTTATTGAAATTCTTGCAAGAGGGACTCTCTTCCTTTCTTGCCACTGAATTTGACTTCTTTCCATGCCATTTCAACTTGTCCTCTTTCCTTGAAGACGATTCCCCTGATACACCAACACTTGTTTTCCCTTCTTCAATGTATGTCTCTTGAACATAAACCTCATGAAGATTAGTTAGTCAAAACATGAATACAGTGTTTCGAATATGTGCAGGTAAACCTCCTATATACTTCATAAGAGCTTCTTGGGTATGTAAAGGAATATATAACATTAATGCCATTTTATGAAAGCCATCTGTGTATTCTTGCCCTGTTTGTGCTTTTCTTAGTTTTAAATATTTCCATTCTATTAATGCTTTCTCTTTATAACCCAAAGGATAGAATTGCTTCCTAAGTGTAGAAATAAAACTTTGCCATGATGGAAATACATTACCCACTTATTGCATGCCATTTTGCAACTTTCTTTTCCACCAGATGAGTGTTGTTCCTGCAAGTCTAAGTGATGCCAACTTGATTTGAGTTGCCTCATCCTTGATCTGTTGCACACTGCAATAAACCTCCATCTTTCTGACTCAATTTTCAAGTCTCTCTGCATTAACTTCACCATCATACATGTGTAATTCGAATTTAACATCAAGTTTTAATAAACACATTTCATTCTTATGTTTATGAACATGTTTCTTTGCATTAGATTTAGAACTTGAACTTGAAGAAGAAGGAGGTGAAGATGGAGGTGAAGGAGGAATTTGAGGAGGACCCCCTCCTTCTTCACTTTTTCCCTTTGAATATTCACCAAGAATTGGTCTCTTTCATTCCAAGTAATCATCATACAAAACTTTCATCATCTCTGACATGGCGAAGAAATTTTTTCAAAACTTTTTTTCATCCTGAGAAAGTTCCTCTTTCGATGACATCCTCTCGTTTTGAGAAGTTCTCTTTCTCAATCCAATCAATGAATTCTCTTCAACAATATCGCCTTCACCACAAAGTATCTTTTCCCTAGTTAACATGCAAAACTCAAATCCAAACGTCAACTAGCTTTGATACCACTTGATCCGAAAAGATCTTTTAAATGACAATGGTTGAGTTATCAAGCATGTGTTGATTAACCAATTAGG
>ML808744.1:27768-62297 GCA_009831015.1 Picea engelmannii
CCTTCACCACAAAGTATCTTTTCCCTAGTTAACATGCAAAACTCAAATCCAAACGTCAACTAGCTTTGATACCACTTGATCCGAAAAGATCTTTTAAATGACAATGGTTGAGTTATCAAGCATGTGTTGATTAACCAATTAGGAAGCTTAAAGAAAGAGGAAGAAATATAGAATAATCATAACAACCATATACAAATATGAAGATCCAAAATAAATCATAAAACAACAACAAACCATAACATCAATGTGATAACGGAGTTCGACAATCTCGCCTACGTCTCTGGGCCTTTGTCTCAATGGGTGAGGCTTTCTTATTTCTGTTCAAAGCTCAATAAGTACATCAAAATAGTGAAAAAAGGTTAAAAACCCGATATGGTATTATTCTACCAAATCTCTAGAACCCAACAAAAGAAACGACACTCAAATCGGATGACCGGAGCTCCTAGAAATGGCCCGCAAAGGTGCGCTCCTCAACAACTTCCCTGCATAACAATGACTTTGGATTGGAAAATGTTCAGCATAAACCTTCTTTGAATTTCCTCCTCATGGCCTCAAGAAGGCTTGGTTTATATAGATCTGAAGTTGGTAACCATCTCCCAACTTCCCCCCCAAGATTTGGCCTCAAAAAGGGCCCAATATCCCCCAATATTGGCCAAAAATCTCCAAAACTGCCCAAACAATCATAAAAAATCACTATAGTAATGTTTAAAAACCACTTTATCCACATTATTTGGGCGCAACCCCTTTTGAGCGCGTTGGCCCCTGATCTTTAGCGCATTCCTGGAACCTTAGGCTAAGTCATGTGTGTTGGCCCCTAGGATCTCGACGCTTGGCTATATGGTTGTGGCCATGTGGCCAAAACCTAAACTTTGCGTGCAACCAATGGTTAGACCCCCTGATTTGGTATCCCATGGTCTAGCCCTTGGTTTTCGGGATAGCCCAACTGACTGGGGCTAACCTTAGCCATCCTCGCCAAGCACTAACGACAGAGTCCGGTTCATATGCACTAAGTCAAAAACTGGGGGCTATCCCAATAATCCTACGCTAACAATTAACTGGGTCGTGGTCATATCAGTGTGGTCGTATGAAACCTTTCGGGGGCTGGGGCTTGGCCCCAACCCTTTTCCACCCGGGCAGAGCACAATATAAAACTTAAATAATTTTGGAAACATATAATTGTAAGCTCTGAAGAAATTGAGCATAAGAATATTAGGAAAAGACGATTGTCGGAAAAGGCCTCAAGCCATAATTCTCAATATTTTATTCATCTTAATGATACAAATATATAATGCAATAATGAAACCACCTCAATTGTTTTGACATTGACACCTCATCGGGAGATAAGGTAGGAGGAGGAATTAAAGGAATCTAGAAACACACTTAGGATAACAACTATATCCTAGCATGTGAAATATACAAAGGTGGTATACTAAGACTTAATGATGTATATGATAAAGAGGATAACATCCCCCCCTCAATCATAAGTCCAAACAACAATACCAACAAAGAAGGTGCATAAGTTGGTATATCTCCATGTCTTCATGCTGAAACTCCTGAGATGAGCCACAATGAAGAATTGTCTGAAAAATCGTCAATCTGGATGTTGAATGGTTCATCTGAAATGACCTGGAAGAGAGCTAAGATATGGAAGTGAAAAACTGCAATATTTGAACATTCCCTGATTGCTTTGACAATTTGATCATTTTGCCAAGTATTTTAGCTAGAAGAATCTGATATCTTCTGCTAATTGGTGAACATGTAGTTTCACCACTCTACTATCAGTGTATCACTGAAAGTGCTCTCTAAATCTGTGGTTTGGGATAACCACTGACCAATTGATACCATGTATCTTATGGTTTTTGGATAACCATTAACCAATCTTGACACTTTTAGGTGTCCAACAACATCCCAATGTATAATGTGTATGATTCAATTGCAAGTCATTGAACCATAATCCTGTCAAAGTATGCCATCTCTAGAAAATCTCACTATGTAATCATGTGAGCCAGGATGCATACAATTTGTTTACTTAATGTAAACTCCAATCTGATGAGAGCGAACCAAGATAAGTGAATCAACTTCTAGTCTGACACATCCCTGAAAATGCCCGACAACTCAATCAAATGCCAAGCTGCAATGCAAAAGGATCCTCTTGTCCTCTGCTAGGTCGAATGACCATCTATGTGAACCAAACATCCACATCATTTCTCTCAAAATCAAAATTAACATCCAAAATATGTATGATTCAAATTAAACTTATTGAACCATAATTCTACTAAATTATGTCATCTATAGACCGCAGCTTCCCATTTGGAAAATTTCATGCCCATCTGGCATACTTGATTTTTTTTGTTGTTGAAACTTTTTGTCTAACAACCATCTTTAATTCTATCATCAATTCCCCCCTTTGTCAGTTGAAAGGAGAGACCAAAAGTGGTTTCTTGAGACATCGTCATTGGAATTTTGAACTCCACCCCTTAAGGTGTATGAGAGTTTCATCATTGTATTCCCTCCTTCTATGCTCAAGAGAGTACCATACTTGTTCCATTTGAGTACAACACAAAGTGGGCATGCGAAAACAACCACATGTTATCTCATCCCGTAAGGGCCATGCTCGAAAGCTACACCATAAGGGGACCACTTATGTGAGGTACAAAAATGTTATGTGATACAAGATTGGTCTTTACTTGATATTGAATTCTTCGGTAAGACTTATATAATTGTTTGGTTGTTGATGACCACTGCCAAGGCTCAATCCACTCATAGTGAATATTCAATTTTCCAGGTTTATTCAGTGTTGAACATCTGTCTGAAGAATGGTTATGCTTGCCACAATGCTGGCAAGGATGGATATCAAAACACTGATTCTCCATGTGACCAACTCGATTATAATGTTGGCATGTCACATTATGATGTTAAACTTGAATAGGTGAAAGTGAATCTTCTTGAAGGAATCTGGCGCTTTGGAAATTGATTGGTCTGGAATAATTGGGAATATGAAAGGTAACTTCCTTGTCATATCCAAGTCCTGTTCTATTCTTGTTGTAGATGATTTCTTCCCAAGGTCTGATGATGGGCTTGGAAAGAGTATTCTGAGTCTCATTGTGATGAATTTGAACAACTTCATCTTCATATGAAGTTGCTTCTGAAGTTGGCTCGCTGAGGTTCTCCTTCACTGACTATTGATCATCATTATCATCATAATGTTGGCATGTCACATTATGATTTTAAACTTGAACATGTGAAAGTGAATCTTCTTGAAGGAATCCAGCACTTTGGAACTTGATTGGTCTGGAATAATTGGGAATATGAAAGGTAACTTCCTTGTCATATCCAAGTCTTGTTCTATTCTTGTTGTAGATGATTTCTTCCCAAGGTCTGATGATGGGCTTGGAAAGAGTATTATGAGTCTGATTGTGATGAATTTGAACAACTTCATCTTCATTTGAAGTTTCTTCTGAAGTTGGATCGCTGAGGTTCTCCTTCACTAAATGTTGATCATCATTATCATCATAATCATTATAGAGAGGGTTGTTTTGAACAAAAACTAGTTCATAATACTTCATTGGCTGTTGATTTTTTAGATTTATCAACTCATCATTCAATAGTTGGGATTGTGCTTGAAGAAGTCCAAATTTAGCTTGCGTCACTTGAAAACAAGTTATCACTGATTGAAGAGTTTATTTGTTCAATATCACTCTGTTGTCTTCAGTGGTGTTTATTAGAGTGTTCAGAAACTCTAATAATTCATGACTTCACTCCATTTGAACACACTCGCTTGAACTTATCGTTCACTTACTTTTCTCACTCGCTTGAATTTATTTCACACTTTCTTGTACTCACTCACTTGAAGTTTTCTTGCTTTCTTCCAAGAAGTTGAGGGTGTCAGATACTACCGAAAATGCACCCAAAAACTTGATTACAATGATTTGAGTTAAACTACTCAACCTAGTCAATTTAGACTCAAAAATGAAAAAATACTCTTGGGTGTCGGGCTCAACCGAGAATGCACCCAATTACAAATTCAACTTTACTTGATTTATAAGGACAAGTAAACTTACAAAATGGCTATTTGCAAGTTACAATAAATCATGATTCTTAATTTGAATTAATCTTCAAATTTGAATGTGTTGTCGATGCTTTTGAGTCGAGTTCTCCTTTGATTATGAGCTTGTTTTGTCCATTGTTGATGTGATTTCCAATTTGATATCTTTGCTTATTCTTGATTACTTTGCTTGATTGTACTTGAATAACATTATGCATGAGCTTGTGTTGCATAAATGTTAAAATTGCAATTGTGTTTATGTCAAAACTAGACAATAAACAATATAAGCCTCCATGAAAAGATCACCAACACACACTACACAAGGTGTACCTAAGATCCCCTTATTCAATTTCGGGCGGATATAGGACACAGAGAAAAATACTTCAATTTTATTATGAATATCTCTCTTACAATAACAATGCTCAAATACCTCCTTTTAAAAATACATTAATACATGAATCCTTACATCCCCTCTCCCCCTTTAAGTAAAGGACAAAAAATGTATAAAAAATGTGCTTTCTACTTTACTTGTATACCCGACTTTCTTTTTAATGGCATAAACCATATAAATTTCCAAATACAAGTTTATCACTTTTCCATTAGATTTATTACTTTTACACAAAAGTAATAAAATATGACTTAAAAGTATAATATGCCATTAAAAGTTGTGAGAATGAATTCTTCAATACCTACTATGGGTCTTCTTTAATACCTGCTATCAGACAGGGTGGGGCCACACGCCTTCAGTTTGATAAATCCACCTTGTATCGTATCATGTAAAGGGTGGCGAACAATTGACTCTCTAATGTGGCTCTAGTTATTCAACAAAACATTCAGAAGTGGTTTTTTGTGTAGAGGAAGGACTACATTAATTGAAGCAGCTTGAAACTGCACGATTATCAACCTAAGTTTTAAGATAAGGCTGAAGATGATAAAAAACACTTCAAGATACTTTCCAGCAAACACTTGCACATCAATTTATAACTATTACAGAAAACTTCTCAGCCACATGTGATTTTGGAGAGTTGTAGACCAATTCACATCCATTCACAACAATTTTGGATGGAAAACACTGGTAAAGGAGCTTGGATCAATTTTAGAGCCACACTAAGCTACAGGATCACCGTTGCTGAGAAATTTACACCATAGAATCTCTTGTTCTGTACTAACCATATAAATTAAAAAACATCATTTATTAAAATATTCCTTTTAAAATAGCCGCCCCAACTGCTTGTGGCAAATCATTGACATCATCTACTCAATCTACTTCATATCGTGTTTGAAATCATGCTTCTCTCGTCATCAATGGCCACCAAAAGATTCTGATCTCAAGATCTATTCATTACACTTGTATAACTCCTGAGATGTGCACTGGGGTTTTCTGGAATATGCACCATTCAGAGATATAAACAAAATGTGCAGTTGTGAGATCCATATGGCCAACTGAATAGAAGAAGGAGAATATGACAATTCCATATGCCGTATGAATGCATGGAGGGTAGGGCGGTAAGCCTGCTGCTGAGAGTTGAGCTCGATCGCTGGAAAGTGCCACGATGTGGGATCTGGGGCAAGCAGCCTGCTTGGTACTATTGGTACAAAAAATAGATCTGCCTATCCAACCACGGGTCTGGTACAAAAAATAGATCTGGGCATGGATGATTTTGATGTTGGAAGAATACGCTTGAGTAGATCAGGGCCTTTGATGGTCCTATCGATGGAGAGCACATCCGATCGATGGTTTTCGGGCTCTCAACAACAACAAATTTCTCGAGACAATTTTCCGGGTTGTTGGTTACAAAGCTTCAGAGGTCAAGAGCAAGCTCACAAGCAATCTTGATAAAACCTTATATGTGCTCACAAAATGATTGTTTTTTATTAACCTCTAATCAAAATTTGTACTTTGTTTTTCAGATCTCTGTCTTTTAAATCATATCTTACTGTGTGCTCTTAATACATTTAAAAGTTAAGTCTATTTTTTTTTCTGCTATGCAAGAAATTTACAAACATGGAAAATGCACTCTACAAGAAATAAATCTACAGTTGCTGAAAATTCCGGTAGGAATTTACCGTAATCGATTTGGACAACGATTTTAAGTTGTTGCTCCTCCACATAGACTTTTACACCACGTCCTCCTTTTATGCAGCGACTACACTTCACACATCCTTTGTACCTGCAACACCCTTGCCAATGCTACACTTTGCGCAGTCGCCTTCTAAACTGTTGGGTCTGAGATTGGATGTGAATTCTCTGCTTCATGGTTAATTCTCTTGGATCCTCTTTCTTCATGCACATATTCACACCACCAGTTTCACTTCACCATCGATCAATACTAATCAATTCAAATTTGAATGGTTCACAGATCACTACCATTAAACTTGATATTCTCACCTTCCATGGATCACTACCAAGATGTTACCAGGTCCTTAAGACCATAAGAGCTTTGATACCAATTGAAGAAATTGAACATAAGAATATTAGGACAAGAATATCGGTGGAAAAGGCCTCAAGCCATAATTTTCAATATTGTATTCATCTTAATGATACAAATATATAATACAATAATGAAACCACCTCAATTGTTCTCACATCGACACCTCATCAGGAGATAAGGTAGGAGGAGGAATTATAGGAATCTAGAAACACACTTAGGATAACAACTATATCCTAGCATGTGAAATATACAAAGGTGGTATATTAAGACTTAATGATTGTATATGAGAAAGAGGCTAACAAGTTCCACAGTGTAGTTGGGCTAGTGCCCATCCTTTGTGAAGACTCTACTCCCACGGAGGTCCATGGTTTGAATCCGTTGTGCTCCAACAATTTTTTATCAAATGCAACAACCAATGAATGGGTGCCACGTGGTAGCCCATGTTTGGGCCATGTGGCACCTTACCATTCATCTAAAAAATGCCATGTCATCAAACAAAAATGCCCAATGACCACGTCATCTACCCTGTCAGTTGATCGTACCCTGACACATGTCGCTATACAGACATACCACGTGTCACCCTTGCAGTGGTGACACATGTCACTTCCCGGTTGGTCCACCTGTCCTTTCCATGTCATCGTCCATATGCCCAGTCATCCTGCCACGTGTCACCTGCGAAAGCTTCCAACTGTGCCTGCCACATTAGTTGTATGGTCTTACGAATTGTACAGTCAACTGCCACGTGGCACTGTACGGACTGTACAGTCGGCGTTTTTTTTGCATGTTTCGAAAAATGAACCGATCGCCATAACTTGAGCATACGACGTTCATTTGATCCCTTTCAAGTTGCGTTGGGTTCGTATCGATGAGGCATACGCACAAGTAATTTTTGAAGCCATTCTGAAAACTTTGATTTTTAGGCCTTTCTAAGTCCCATCAAGCTCCTGGATCTGATTCTGGATCATCGCTGCATCATGGGGAAGTAAATGGTTGAATTAAGTGAAGAACATTTTTTCATTCTGCATCCTCTTGCTTCATATTGTGTTGTGGTTGTGCCTAATATCTTCATCTTTATGCTCTCATATATTAATCATGTTATTCAGTTTCAAACTCTTAGCTTGGATCCCAAAGTAACTAATCCTTTCTATGAGTTTGAAATTATACTCATGCAACTATCATGACATTTATCTACAACAACCCAGATCATGAATGATTGTTTTTAAGAAACCTCTCCTCTTCATTTCTTCATTTTGAAAAAAAACCCAATGCTTATTCAAAAGTTTGTTGAAGTCAAAATCAAAGAACGTAATGTTTATGACATACTAGAAAGCATCCTCTTAATTTTTTGACAAATTTTATTCTTGTTGTGGTTGCAGGAGCAGTGCGCCAAGTCGATTTCTTGATAGGTTCTTATAATATTTCAATTTTTGAAGAAAATCATGCATAAGAAGAAGAGAATATACAATTTTTCATAGAACACAAAGAGTACTCAAAGAACAGGGCTTCTGACTAATTAAAAAATATGGAAAACTCAAGGATACTTTGGGAAACCTCATATTTCTCTTCTTGATCAATTCAATATTGTCATGCTTATGGAAACCCATTGATATTTTCCTCTTATCCAAGCTTCTTTCTAATTCATATATTGATCCACATTGACTCATGCATGCATAATTGAGCCTAGTCTTTTTGAACCCAACCGGATCTTCTCTTATCAACATATACCTTATATTTATTTTCACTTCTATTCGGTGGCCTAAATTTTATTGTATTACATTATGTGGTCAGAACCATGATTACTCATCTTGAACCTTCATATTAATCATGAATCTTCTTGGGTTTTGCATTCTCAGGATCATACCTCTCCTAAACTCTCTCAGGATGGTGGGGTGTGTGATTTTTCTCTTTTCTTTTTCAAACCAACTTTATTAATCACCCCTCTAAATCCAATTTTTATCTCATAATGCATTCCATCTCTTTGATATATTTCCGACGACTATAACCATGCTCAAAATGGAGTTCAATATCAAAATGTATGGTCTTTTTTAAGTTTTTAAGCCTTCACTCATGCCATTTGACATGGATCGATTTGTCGAGACAGATGTCAACCCTCAAATGTGGTACATCCCAACTAATAGATGACCAACACGTTACACCCATGTGGCTCCATGTCACTCAACGATGTCCTACCTGATCGGGCATCGAGCATTGGAGGATTTACACACTCGATATACCACACTGCCTCCTGATCTCCTGATATCTAGTGGTCAGGTTCCCCAGAACCATACCCCGACTGGAACCATGCACCTCACTGGGCACTGGAACCCCAAGCTCAACAAATCCCTTGCAAATAAATCTTCATATATCCGGTGGTTTGGTTATCCAATCAAATACTCTTTCCTAAACCTGTCTACCAAATCAACGGTTAAGATATTTTATCCTCAGCAAATCGAAGTCCTTGATTGAATTTTGGCCATCGGGCTAACCACAATTGTCATTTGCACATTTCGATGATGTAGAATCCAATCCCAAACAACACGCTAACCAAGAAATCGAGAAACTGGGCCCCCTGAATGACTACACATTACAACATATGTTCGATACCTGATACTTGTTGGAGAAATTTTTATTTTCGACACACTAGTTCAGTGGGAGTTAACTGACTAGTTCTATTTTAGACTTTCTATTTTTACCATCACTATTATGCATGCATGCATTCCTAAGGAAAACTATTTGCTTGATTTTTTTTCTTAATTATGGAATGTCTTGCCCTATATATGAGTGTATTCCACTCATTCATTGTATCATATTGATCATGATCTATGTATCAATCATCAACTCATTGGAGTAGTGTGAATATATTTTCTCATTCTTCCATATTGAATCTCTCTTCCTTTCTTGATAAGATTTGTTTGTACTTGCTTTAGCTAGATATCCTGTGTAGGTTTCCATGAAACAATGACATGGTATTAGAGCCAGGTTGCTTGGAGCAAGCCAGATAAGCCAAAGAATAAGGAAAATCGGAGTTTCGGCGAGCTAAATCTGTGGCCGTACCTTTTAGCATTTATTCCTCCCGAAATATTACGTTTTGGAAGAAATGGCCCATGTGGAAAGTAAATCGGCCCATTTTGGAAGTGGGTTTTCAATCGTTTAGCAACATTCCTCATCGTTTTCTTAGAAAGTAAGCTGCAAGATATCCTCCTGAAACTGATACGAATTTGTGGTCGTACATTTCTACATTCATTGCTCCCAAAATATTATGTTTTGGAGGAAAGGACCAGTGTGGAAAGTAAATCGACCCATTTTGGAAGTGGGTTTTCAACTGTTTGGTGAGATTCTTCACTGTTTTCTTAGAAAGTAAGTCGCAATGTCATCTCCTGAAACTGATACGAATTTTCACTTAAAGTGCCCTTTCTGTCGTGATTTCTTAATTTTTCACTTGCAGATTGAGAGTGAATTTTTATGGGTTCTTAGAAACAGTGGGAGATATGGATAGGAAATTTTTTATACAATCAAACTTGGTGGTAATCCTCACACCATACAATTATTTTGATTGGAAGTCCAAGGCAGAATTCCAACTCAAAAGCAAATGACTGTATAATTTGACGACGGCGACAAAAATAGAACCTACATCAGTGATTGAGAAGATGAGATGGGCGAACCGTAAGGATGAGGCCACATGACTAATTCTTGAGTTAATATACACTTATTTATGGTTTCATGTTGCCGCATGCAAGACTCCAAACGAGATCTGGACCACCTTGGAAGGACTCTTTGAAAAGTAGGATGAGATGCGATGTCATATGCTTGAGGTAGAGTTAAATACCTTAGACCCTAAAAGTTTTGATAATATACAAGATTTTTTTACTAAATTTAAATCTTTTTTATTGAGCTTGGGTGAATGTGGTATTGATAAGTCTACACAAGAGAAACAACTTATTCTAACAATCTTGGCCAAGCTAGGACCAGAATACGTTGTATATGTCTCCAATTTCCATTCTGGCATGTCTTTTTGGAGCAAATTGGAAAATTCCTATGTTGGCTCAATTCATTGAGTCTCTTACACAAGAGTAGACAAAACTCATACATATGGGCCTCATGAAAGATCCCAAATCACATTCACTCACCATGCATGATGGCCAAGGGTCATCCAAACAAAATGGGAAGGAGGGATATTCCAAACCCTTTAATGATTATTTAGGTTCCAAAGACTCTTCAGATTCCAAGAAGAAGAAGAAGGGAAAGCAGTGCACTTACTACAATAAACCGAATCATGAAGAATCCACATGCATGAAGAAACATATCGATCTTATGGCACAAGCACTTCAGCAGAACAACCTTGGAAACTTCATTCTAGAGGGAGTCAAGAAGCAGAAGGAAGAAGATCCTTCTCCTAAGAAAGGTAATCATCATTCTCTGGTTGAAATTAATTCCTCACCTGATTCATGGATTATAGATTCTAGTGCATCCCATCATATGGTAGCGAAAGATAAAGTTTTCTCTTCTTTGAGTCCATGCTCAAGACCCCCTATTCTCATGGGGGATGATACTCTAGTAGAAGTAGCAGGAGAAGGGAGAGTGGAACTCTACAATGGCGGTTTTGAGAATGTTTTACATGTTCCAAAGCTTTCTATGAATCTTCTCTCAATTTATCAGATCACTTGGAAAGGTAAAAAGGTTGAATTTACATCAGATTCAGTTTCAGTAATTGACATGCATGACAATTCCATCATTGCAATTGGTGAGGTGGCTAACAAGTCAAGGTTGTATAAATTCACTAAGTTTTCTGACGATGACTCCTCTATTCTACTTACACATAAGGAGAGCACTTTGCATGCACCTCCAATGCAACATGCATATACTCTTGCTATTCCATTAGTTTCATACATCAGAGATGATTCCATAAACTTATATTTTGTACATGGAAATAAGCAGGTAGCATATCCAGATAAGAATCCAACGCTGAAGCTTTAACAGATGCCCAAGAAGGCACTGACCACACTTCAGATAGAAGGAAACCTTGCAGGGAATCCATTATATTCGAGGATGAATCGATCTCAACATGAGAAGCATTCTCATGTATTTTCAGCTTCAGAACCTGCGATGCCCATGCATTTCTATATGGTTCAATCTACTGATCCACAAAACTACAATAGGATTGTGGGAAATCCATTATGGAAAGAATCCATGCAATAGGAGTATGACTCACTCCTACAGAACCAAACTTGGAATATGGTTCCACGTCCACCAGAAAGGAATATTTTTAGGTGCAGATAGGTCCACAGGATCAAGAGGTACACGGCCCAACAGGTTGCCAAAGGACTTCATCAAATCCATAAATATTTTTACATATTTACGAATACTTTCAGTGAGCAGAAGTTTCAGACTTTGTGGGATCGTCTTGCAGTGAAGAACAGAGTTGTCTAGCAGTTGTTATTTTCTTCTTTTGATACATTATCTTTTGAGGGTAAAGCATTGTTTTGTTCCCACGTGGTTTTACCTCTTTCCTCACTTTTATTCAGTGTTCATTAGTTGCATTGTACATGAGTACCTAAAATGGCCTAGTAGCCGAGACTCATTTTTTACTCCAAAGTGATGTTTAAGGGGGTTGTTGGAGAAATTTCTATTTTCGACACACTAGTTCAGTGGGAGTTAACTGACTAGTTATATTTTAGACTCTCTATTCTTACCATCACTATTATGCATGCATACATTCCTAAAGAAAGCTATCTGCTTGATTGTTTTTCTTAATTATGGAATGTCTTTCCCTATATATGAGTGTATTCCACTCATTCATTGTATCATATTAATCATTGTCTGTGTATCAATCATCAACTTATTGGAGTAGTGTGAATATATTTTCTCATTCTTCCATATTGAATCTCTTCTCCTTTCTTGATAAACTTTGTTTGTACTTGCTTTAGCTAGATATCCTGTGCAGGTTTCCATGAAAGACTGACAATTCTCGAGCTAACCAAACATCAAGAAAGTTACTCCTTATACTTCTCGCCTTAGTTGGTATTCCGGCTTGGTTGCTAGATGTTTGGATATGGGGACAACAACCAAGTTGGAGACAACATAAATGTGACATATGGTGTATGACATGTATCCTATGTGGCATATATGACATGGAATTTGAATCCTATTAACTTATCAAACCAAAGGTGTTTTAAATTATGGTTTAACTATTTTTTAATCCAAATTTACTTTGTTTGTAGATGCATTCAAAACCATAATGTGGGCCCGACACCCTATACCTTTCCTAATTCTCGATACAAATTATATGCAGAAGATAATACAATATAAACACCTAATTATCAAACTCTTTGTTGCATGTGGGATAAATAACCAGTCTCGTAGATCAACGACTGAGATTAACTTGCTGAATAAATCAATGATCGTTGAGTGTTGAATTCAAATGCCCGTATATCGCGCTACAGGTGACCAAATCGGGTGCAAGAGGGATCGTTGGAAAGATGAGATGGCAATGAACCTATTGGTAAAATCCATTGTGCTAGATGGACAACATCAACCTCGATTAAATTCAGAAAAAAAGAAGCAAATGTATATGGACAAGGTCAAAACATTTCTGGGAATTATAACTCATGAACGACTGATAGAGAAAGATTGATTACTTAGAGGTCTTCTTAAATTTTGTATTTTCATTAGTAAACACATGGAGGCATTGCAATTTGTAATAGAAGACAAAAGGAATTTAAACAAAAAGTTGTAATGACAAGGGAAAAGGAACAGTTACGAGAACTGAAGGGTTTCTCTCATTCTTTAAGAGAGAATTCGTTGTAAGTGAGAGGGAATTTTCCCATTGTGTAGACTATCAATACTCTTATTGATGGATATATGAATAGCATTAGATATTTTTGAATTCATAATTGTATCATATTCATTTGGGACTAATCCATAAATGTGTTTTTTATTTGAGATTTTTTGAGTGTTGATCATATGAACTATTTATGTGCTTAGTATTTAGAATGCTTATACTTTTCTGATTTCTAATGAGTAGACGCATGATGTTATAGGTCTCCTCTACAACTATTTGAGATGATATCTAAAATATTATCGTTTTAACATATTCTTGGCTGCCATGAACTATTTCCATTGTCAAAAATATCATTTTAATATTTACTCATCTATTAGTTTTTTTACAACGCAAGATAAGTTAGAAGTAGTTGTAGATTATCTTGTTTTGTTTTAGAGTAGGTTTAGAATTAATTAGAACTATTTGGGGGGAAATCCAGTTTCTTTCCCATTTTTCTTCTTTTAATTGTTAGTGGCAACGAGGCCTACATACTGGTCATAAACGCTACACCAAATGAGAGTAGTTCTAATTGGGGCCTGCCATAGAGCGTTATCCCTTACCTACTTGGCATCCCATTTGAACCTGTCAACAAAAATGGTGCTAGAAGGATGAATATATGACAAGCTCATCTTCTGGAGTCATTCTTATTAATTCTTTTAACTTATTAATGGTTCCATCCCATATCCATTTATGGAGATGTTTTTCTGATACTGTACCTCTTAAAACTCCTAGAAAGCTTTTACATTTCTTGTCACAAATTAAATTTGATGGTGAGGGAGAGACAACTACATCTGAATATATTTTTCAATTTTGGAAATTTTGTGTTTCTCATAATATTACTAATGAAAGTGTCATTTTCATGTTGTTCACTCTCACTCTCGTAGGTCGGGTCAAGGGCTGGTATGAGACTTCGTCGTCCGCCTCTGTTCACACATGGGAGCAATGTATGCATCAATTTTGACATGTTTTTGAGAATTATGATTGTTATTATTTGTGTGCAGAGATGTCAGAGCTTAGGAATAAAAAATATGAATCTCGTGAATATTTTCTTATTAGATTTATGCATCTTTGATATATATTTCCTTTTGATGATAGGCCCTCTATCAATGATTTTATTATCCATTAAATTTCTCTTAATAATTAAACATATCATCTAGTGGATGAATAATCTAAATCATGTCTTAAGGCACCTTTACAAGTTGATTTGGATTCACATGAAAATGTTGAAAATACTAATGATTTAGTCAGACTCCGCATGTATGGATCTTTCTTTACTATGGGGGATATACATGAGAGAGAGAGAGAGAGAGAGAGAGAGAGAGAGAGAGAGAGAGAGAGAGAGAATTATTTTTCAGAAGAAGCGTATGTATCCTCTTATCACTCCATCCCCCCTTTATTTCCTTGTGATTTAAAAGAGGCCTCTTGTGTAATAAATTCAAGTTCATATTTTTCTATAACTTACCAAGAGGAGGGTTTTTTCTGCTAATAATGGGACACTTCGGGTCACACCGGTGGTTATGTCAGGTTCTCATTATTCTATCTCACCTTTGTTATTACAAGAACGAGAGGAGGAGGCTATGGAGAAAAAATTAAATTATGATCATTTTAGTAATGAAGAAAATATGGACGCTCATGACATGAATCCTTCCTCACCCATGGATAATTTGGAATCCGTTTCTTTTGATTTCAATTGTCTTGCTGTTACAAATTCTCCTAGTTTAACCGAGATAGATCAAGAATGTTTTCCTACTGTTGGTGGATTAGTTATTGAACCTTCTTGTTCTAACAATTCTTTTGATTCGATCCTCTCTTCTACTGTTATCACCCCATAAATTATGGGTATCAACTTATGACTTGGATATTATCTGTATCTGGTGATCTTGTTGAAAAATGATATTTCATTTCTTCAAATAATTTGTAAAGGAAAAAGAAAAAGAAAAAAAAAAAAAAAGGAAAAAGAAAAAGAAAAAAAGAAAGAAGAAAAGAAAAAGAAAAAGAGGGCATAAAAGAATGGAAACAAAGCCCCATGCAATAATAGTGACTTAGTCATACCTTTCAAGCATGGCTTAGTCCTTTTAAATTTTCAATGTTGATAGAATTAGTGAATACATCTGATCAGACCATCTAATCCTGATCAGATAGCCCCTAGGTTAGAATTAGTGAATACATCTGATCAGACCATCTAATCCTGATCAGATAGCCCCTAGAAAGAATAAAATCTTAACCCAACAGTTTAATCTGGGTTAATTGCCTTGTGAGAGTAGGTTAGAATGTAGATTAACTGCTTGGCCTCCCTTGCCCAAGTAAAGCTAGATCGACAAAGATGTTACCCTATGACTCCGATGCCTAAAGTGTAGTTGAAAGATGTCCCCTTGGTGGTGTATAGAAGAAAAATCAAGGAAAACCCATGTGAAAGCACTTACCCTAGGTTTTTCCTACATATAACATTTTCCACCCACGACCTATCCTTCATGCGCTTTCTAATGGTCCAGATCGCGATGATTATATCAACGACCCACATTTGATTCTGGACCCCCCTTAGTGTTCTGATTTTAACCAAAGGGGGGGGTCCGAAATCGATGGTAATGCTTGCGCAGATCTGGACGGTCCTGAAAGGGGCACGCGAATCCATGACTCATATTGGATTCCGGACCCCCTCGCCCGTTCTGCCTTTAATGAAGGGGGGGGTCCAGAATTGGTTATAAATCGGCCATAGATCTGGATGGCTCTTAATCCAGCGCTCAAATCGGTGGTCCACATTAGATTCCAGACCCCCCCCGCCGTTCTGCCTTTAATGGAGGGGGGGGGGTCCAGAATTAATATTAAAGAGCGCGCAGATCTGGACGGCCATCATACAAGCATGCAGATCGATGGTTCTTAACACATTCCGGACCCCCCTTGGTGTTCTGTCTTTAACCAAAAGGGGGGGTCCGGAACGAATATTCCTTCCGGCGGGCCACTTGTTACACATGGCGCGTTTCTATTGGTCCAGAGGTCAAATCCCCCGCCTGCTACCTGACATCCCCTCACCCCTGAACGTCATCCTCCACTATCCCCACTTGTCCCACTTGCCCCCGGGTCGAAGTCCCATCCCGTTACTACTGTCAGTCCACGATGTCAGCGCCATAACACCCTTCACTCATGAACAACCCCTTTTGGCGACTTTACCCCCAATCACAAACCTCCACGTCAGTCGTCCGTATACTTTGGTCACTGTCACCTGCCATATCACCACAAGTGGCACGTTGTCCATTAATAACTGGATAATATGCCCGTTGTCATGCTGATCGTTTTCCCGCGTCCGACCGACCCAGTTTTAAATAAATATACCATTGCGACAATTTTCACTCGTTATTCATCCCTCGCGCCAGAACCATCCATCGCACCAGAGAACGTATCTATCGTCTTCCCATTGCTTCCCCGTCGTTTTCCTCCACCCCCGGTAGACCTCACTAACGTTGTTTGTTGCAGGTACAGTTACTGAGATGGTGTCTAAAACGAAGCCAGCTGAAGAGGAAGAGAATCCGTTCGTTCCTCCTCCAGTTGACTTGGATAAAATTCCCCTGGTCGACAAGGACCGTTTGATAGCCGATACCATATGCAGTTTCGACTTCTCTGATCTCCAGTCATGGCTCCGGGAGGTTTTCTTGGACCAGAGCGACAAAATTGGACTCTGGGAGTCCAATTTACCTCTGTACCTCTTCCCTCAAATCCATAATTTCCCCAAATTTGCCCTCCATTGCCATGTCCACTACGTCCCTGACCAGAAAGCCATTGTTTCCTCGTCTGGGGATGTCCTCTTCTTCATCACCCCAGAGGATATCGACCAAATGCTGCAAATCACCCGAGCGGAATCCGCATCCCCTTTTACCTTATAAATCCTCACCGAGCTCTACCAGAAGATGACTTTCCCGCAAAGAGCTCAGATTTTGGAGCTGTTTTTTCCCACTTTCGCTCCAATCCCGACCACCAATCCCCCGTACCCCTCGTCTATGTTTTCTACCAAAGGGAATCAGATTATTTCATCTCTGTGTGCCCTGCTTGGGTATTATTTTGATCAGTGGGTGGACGAGCCCATCCTGGGCTTCCTATCTATCTTCTCAAATGACGAACAGTCGACCACGCAGTTCGATTACAGCACTTTCCTAGCCAATAATATCCATGAGCAGTTCATCAATTTCCCCACCGAAGGCATGTTCAGGTATTCATCCATTCTGGCTTACATGTTCCTCTATTTCCAAGCCGACAGTTTCAACTTCTCCATGCAGAAGATGAACACCGATGGGAAGCCCCAGCCAGTCACGGCGTGGACTTCTCTTCTAAAGCACAATTCGGTTGAATATGACTTCACGACTTTCATTGACCAGTTTTACCACCCTGTGGTAAGTATGTTGCGTGGCATGCCTGAGCCGCGAATAAATGATGAGGTCCAGAGGATCCTGCACCTCTCGGACAATGTTCAGACGGGAGACTGGTATTTATGCCAGAACCACACGGAAATCAGAATCTTTGGGTGCGAATTGGCGCCTTATAAACTGCCTCGGTATGTACCGGTAAGGGTCTTCGCACTAGAATATATAAGGCAAATTATGAATTCTGACGATGTTCACTTTCTTTCCCTTAAGAAAAAGCAGCAACTGAGAATCAAGGGTCAAATTGGCCCTTTCATCTGCAACAGCCGAGGTGCAGGGGAAGAAGCAGATCGAATTTTGAAGGGTATGAATTTCTCCACAAGCTTCATTTGACGTTATGATCCGCATGGGATCATTTCAGACATGAGGGTAAAAAACAGAAATACCCCGTATACTCACGAGCCCAAGCCAGACATTGAAAAATTCGCAAATCAGGCAATATGGCTACCTGATACTTTGTTAGACTTGGAACAACAGACGCCCTCAACAAGCGCGCTACCTGCTACCATGCCTCAGGTCCTCAAGGAGAAGAGGCCTCGACAAGAATCATCTCCTCCTGTTGCTGAGGTGTCTTCAGAGGAATTCCACATTCACTCCAAGAAGCCGAAGACAGTCTCAACTCCCAGCACTACAACAGAAGCTACCACAGTGACTACCACAGTGGCCACCACTGGGGCCAAGCAATTTAGTTTCCCTTTTGGCTCCAGTCAGCATAAAGAGGGAACAAAAGCGATAGAACCCAAAGATTCTCCCTTGGATACTCCGCCAAGCAAGACTGGGCCCAAGCTGGGCATTTTTTAAAAATATGACTTGATCAGAAAGAGGAACCAGACGCTCACAAGCAGCACCTATGCACAGTTCCAGAAGCAGTCCTCCACTGCCCAGCATAGAATCCTTTCAACATTTGATACAGAAAAGGGTAGGATGCATATGGAATTCCTACAAGCTCAGGTGGCGGATCCCAAGGTAATGTTTGATTACAAGAGGGCCACGTTCGAGTTTCAAACAAAGGATGTGCATCCGGAAGATCATATGGATCTGCATAAGCAAACGGGAGAAATGATTTTTCATACTTTGGCCCACGCTTCAACTTCTGCATCAAAGTTTCAGGTGGCTTTGAGCAATGCCCAGACTCAACTGAAGCTGGAGAAAATATCTTCCTTCGCGAAAGATAATCGGATAAAGACACTGGAGGAGCTGGTCCTCAAAATAGGTTACGATCCTGCAAACGTCAAGGCCGTTGAGGAAATGATTAAAAAGAAGAATGATGACATCGCCTCATTGAGAAAGTAGCTAAAGCTCCCTCCAACAGAGGACCCACAGATGAAAGAAATAGCTGAAAGGGAAGGCGAAAGGGATGAGATGCTGAAATTACTCCTGGAGCAGAATGCGCAGTTAAAGGAGATGGAGGCAGAGATAGAGAGACTGCTCAAGGAGAAAGAGCAGGCAAAGCCAATGGAAGGCATCCCATTGAGTGCCATCCCAATTGCAACACCAATGGTGACAGTCATCCCATCTGCAACAACGACACCCCTACCAGAAGGAGCTACCGACCTGGCCAAGTCTATGGAGAGAATGAACCTGCAAGAGTCAGAAATCAGCAGGCTTAAGAAAGAGTTGGAGAATCTCCAAGAGCTGAAGACTTATTTTCAGACGAGTCTGTCAAAGGAGAAGCAAGTGACTGATCAGATCAGGAAAGAGTTGCAGCAGCTCCAGAAACAGACCGTGGCAGGAAAAACATTGGCTGAAGTTAAAGAACTAGTGTGGATGGACATTTCTAAGTCCATTAATGAAATCTGGCCCATGGTTCAAATCATGTTTGAACAGAATRRGTTGCTCGAGAGGAGMAAACAAGHYGTGGAGAAAATYAGGACAGAAMTGGGAKAYATGCCARCCCAAGCTAATGAAATCATAAGGTTCCTAAATTCCAAGACTCRGGAGGAACTCGAAGAATTGAAAATTGAAGACAGGACAGAAACCATATTAGAAGTGAAAAGAGTTCTGACCAAAAGAGGTCTCATGCTACAGCTTGAGGAGAAGATCCAAGTCATGGATCAAGGAGTGCAGAAGTTTTTTCACAAGATAGATGCTCTGCAAAGAAAGGGCATGCCTGGTATGAAGGTCATAAATGACAAATTGATGAGACTTCCTGATTATAAGAAAAGGTTGGCTGAAGTGTCTAAGGAAAATTCTAAGTTTGCAGGTATACAGGGAACCATCACAGGAAGAGAATTCATGGATGCCTTGCAGTTGGATATTAGTATCCAGCATGAAATTAAGCATATCTTCATCACCAAGCCTACATTTTCTAAGTACACAGACATGGACGAAGTGTACCAGAGGTTACTCAAAGTCACAGTGCCAGGTCACATCAGGTGGGAAGAACTGTTCGATCTACTAGACTAAGCAGATGAGTTGTTGCATCTAGTCACCTGTCCTGTCAGGAGAGGTTGCGATGGCATCTCGCCAACGGCCTACCCCAGGAATCCAACAAACAGTTGTAATGAGTCATCAAAACAGTTTTGATTAGTTAAGTTAGTTACTCTAAAAATAGTATGAGCACGTCCTGATCAATTATGACAGGAGCGTATGTTTTTTGTTACAAACACTTCATTTTCAGATGTATCAAGGGTTGAAAATTTGCACACCCGATTGCTATCAAGCTTTATCATTTTTGAAGAGATCCACCATTAATAAAGAAGAGGCATTTCATAGGATTCTTGCGTATGTTCACTGGTGATGTGATTCTCTGAGTTAATGTTTCCTTTCTCCGTATTTCATTTTGTTGTCTGAATCTAATCTTTACGAATAGCGTTATGTTGCAAGATTTATCTCTGATACCCTGTTTCCGATTCTAGAGATTTAAATGTTATCTTCTGAATATCTTCAATTAAGATATTCTTAAGTGCTTGTTAGTTGAAGTTATTTTCCTCATCTGTTCTTACATTCATCATTTAAAATACGAAAAGATCCAGTGAATGTATTACCTCGCCTTGTGAAAAACTTCTTTGGCGTTTCTGGTTATTTCTTAGAATTGATTAAACACAGACCCCATAGCCCAATGGATGTGTAAACGGTTCCAACCAATTCAAAAACCCTTTTACAACAAAACAAAACGTGCCTTTACCTAGCCTAAAATCTAAATTATTAAACAAAGCTAAATCATATAGAGAGATCCCTCTCTGAAGTTGGAAGGGCTAGATCCCAGCTTTAAAAGTGGTTGGTTAAGGTTACCTTGGTAAATTTCTTCTTGTTCAACCTCTTGGAAATTTACCGAGTGCTAACATAAAAATGGCGACTCCACTGGGGAACAACTGAAACTGACATCTCATGATTTTTCTCCTAAAGAAAATTTTTGACTCTGAGAAGAAAAGTAATGGTTAGAGGTTGATTAGCCCTGTACATATTATTTTCAGAATCTCCCATTAAAGTTTTTCCCCCTCTTTAATGTCCCTCTATGACTGTTCCTGCAGCAGCACAACCTAATATTGAGCCTGGGCTGGCGAATCAAACACATATCGCGTCTAATCTCTTGGCCCTAATCCTCAAAACTGCCAATAGCCGGGAAGAACTCGAACGTTCATGGGCAGCCATCGAACGAGACATAGCTACTCAGGAACAAGTGGAAGCTAGACGACGTCAGCGTAGAAACCACCCCTAGTTTTTCTTCAGCAGGGAATAAAAATAAAAATAGAGAAAGACCAAAAAGAGTTCTGGCTCCCAAGAAAGTCCACACTCGAACTCATCCTGACCCGGAACCCTCTATAGCGATAGATAATCCTGAACATTTGCTAAGGCGAAAGGCCCTAGCTACCAGTTCAACGAGTAACACTCTCCTTCATAAGTCTCCTCCTTTTCGAGGAGAACCAGATACCTTTCAAAACCTCGATCTTGATCTTTTCCTGTCACGAAACCTTGTTAGAACACGGTCTGAAACTTTTGCGTCTAAACTTGTTTTTGATCCAACCACGTTGCAACCCCGAACCCCTGAAGTCTTGTCTCCTACGACTAAGCCATGAATCGATACCTCAGCGCCACCCGGTCCTTCATCACCCTCGTTTCCAGTTGCTACCTCTCCTACCACCCCGGTCGTCGTTCCGTCTCCTCCGCCCATCATGGCAGCTAGATATGCACCTTTGGTGTTGGCTGCACCCCTGCATGCCATGCCCCAAGACTACCAAACTAGACTACCACAGTTTGATGCAACCGGAACATTAAACACGCAACAACATGTAGACAAAATGAATGACTACTTGGACCTGCAAGAAGTTGACGAAGTCGACGTTCAAATGAGACTGTTCGCTCAGAGTCTGACAGGAGATGTCAAGAAATGGTTCAAAGCCTTACCCGCTGCATCGATCCCTGACCTTGTTGCATTCCAAAGAAGTTTTCTTGACAGATGGGAGGTAAAGAAAAACCCTCTCCAAATACTATCAGAATACGAAAATATTAAAATAAATCAAGGTGAATCGGTCCAAGATTATTGCACCCGTTTTAATAACCTGTACAATGCTATCCCAACTGAAATCAAACCTCCCCCGGGTTTGGCATTAATTAAATTTCCTGATGGATTCGACGCTGACATGTCTTACCAATTACGAGAACGGAATGCTGCCACCCTCGAAGATATGCAGAAAAATGCTATTAGTGTGGAAGCTAATCTGTTGGAAAAACGGGCGCGTCAAAGGACGGAAAGGAGAGTCACGATCAAAGAAGAGCCTTCTACGTCGACCACGGATTACAAGCTGGATTCTTTGTCCCGAAACGTGGAATTTATGATGGAAAGAATGAATTTGTCCGACAGAAACCCTCCAAGGGACAACGCATCTGCTCCCTAGATTCGAAACCCCAATTTTAGAAGAAACCCGCCTCAAATCAGGTAAAGGGACCAAAGGGATCAACGAGATCCTAGGGATCAAAGAGAGAAAAGAGGCCCAGATCAACCAATTAGACCCCCTCTAAAGGAAAACTATGCTGGTGATGGGGGGGAAGTGACTGAAGAATTGGAGGACACTCATATCAACCTCATGGGAATACACGACAATGAGGCCATTTTCCTAACTCAAGAAGAGCAGGAACTATTTCTGCTAAACCAAACAAAGGTGAGTGAGGAGACTGAGGATGTGGGACAACCAACCTGGGAGGATTCCATTATGGAAGTACACCGGTAGTACAACCTGCGGAGTAAGAAGACAGAAGGAAATTCCACAAGAAAGACGACCGAAATGCAGAAGGTAGCCGAGACCGAGAAAACTCCTGAAAAAACCACTGCTGGAAATTCTTCTGAGAAAGGTAAAACTGATACTCCGGTGAAGAAAAACATCACCATACTGAAAAGACTAGCTCAGCCCAAAGTCTCACCTAGTGTCCCACCCATTACTTCTGAGCAGAAGAACATGGTGGACCAACCAGAATCAATGAGTCAGACTAGAACTTCGGCCCCATTTAGCCTGGAGGCAGAATTGGCCAAAATCAAAATTCCTATCCCACTTACAGAGTTGATGACTAGAGGCAGTTATCGTTCCCAGGTACTAAAAGCATTAGCCATTGAACCTGGCATAGGCACCAAGGCCTTGACTATTGGGTCAGTGACTCATTCCGACACTGTAAACCTTGCTGACGACCACCCCGAGCTCCTTTTTGGACCTGAAGTGAATGGTCAAGACGATACCGGTGATGTAGCTCCCTTTTACATAAGTTTGAACATACATGATTTGATATTGCATAATGCCATGTTGGACTCAGGGGCCTCACATAATCTAATGCCTAAAGATGTAATGGAGAAACTAGGATTGGAGGTTACTAGGCCTTACAAAGATCTGCATTCGTTTGACTCCAGCAAAGTCAAATGCATTGGTCTGATTAAGGACCTCTGCATCACCCTGGTTCAGATCCCTTCAAAAAGCATGGTAATGGACGTGGTAGTTGCAGAYATCCYGCCAAAGTATGGTATGYTGYTGTCCYGGTCTTGGGGAGCCAAGTTGAAAGGAACTTTGCAGCTGGATATGTCTTACGCCACTATCCCGGTGTTTGGACAACAGAGGAGGTTATACAGAGAAACACTGATGAAGTATATGGTAAGTAGTCAAGAGAAACCTCATAATTACCCCCTTTACTCTGCCCATTCAGATTTAGATTCATTCATCTTGTACAATGATGGGGATAGTGAAGAACAAGATACTCAGCTGAAAGAAGATGTAGATAGTCAAAATGAAAGTCCAGAAAGCAATGAGGCAGCTAAGATGGAAAATGGAATCACTGAAGAGTTCCCTGTTGACTTCTGGAGCATGGATTTTGATGGAGCTGTGAGTAAAGAAGGAGCAGGGGCGGGGGTCTGGTTGCATAATCACCGAAAAAGGTATTCAGAAAATCACTCCTATAAGTTAAATTTTCACTACACTAACAATGTTGCCGAGTATGAAGCTTTGATGCTCGGTCTGAAGTTGTTGAAAAGAGTTGGTGCTAAGAAAATAATGGTAAGAGGTGATTCTGAATTGATTATTAAACAAATAAAAGGTGAATATGCAGCTAAACATCCATGCCTTAGAGCATACAGGAATGTTGCTCTCGATGCTTTGAAGTGTTTTAATGAGGTGGACTTGCAGGTCATGCCTAGAGGACAGAATATTCTGGCGAACAGAATAGCTACGTCTGTCGCTTCCTGCAAGATTCCTTTCCGACAAACTCACCCATACACTGTGGAAGTGAAGTGCAGACCGACAGTGCCCGATAATATCAGGTATTGGCAAGTGTTTGGAAATGACGATCAGATAGAGGACTTTCTGCAATGCAAGAATGATTTTGAATGTACAAACATAGATGTAGAAAATGAAAATGAAAAGGGAAATGTAAATAATTCTGAGTTTGAAATAGATAGTGTTAATACTGTAAATACAGTAGATACAGAAGACACAGTAGTTTTAGGAGAGTCAGGAGACGACGAACTGGAGGCCGAAGTTTTGCAACTAAAGAGCAATATTCTACCTAGAGGTCTTGTCCCTTTAGAGGATCTGTTTGATAGTGACGACGTAGCTAAGAAGCCCAAAATAGAAGCCCACGGGCAAGAGGTAGAAGACTGCAATATAGGGTCTGAAGAGAAACCTAAGATGGTTAAACTGTCTAAATCTTTGCCACCAGAACAAAAGCTTAAGTACATTGAGTTATTCAAAGAATTTTCTGACGTTTTTGTATGGGGCTATGAAGATTTGAAAGCCTATGACACCAACATTATACAACACATGATTCCCATAAAGGATGACCAGAAACCATTTAGGCAGAAACTTAGGAGGATAAATCCCAAGTTGCTACCTTTGATAGAAAAGGAGATTAAGAAAATGTATGATGCCAAGATCATAGTCCCACTCCGTTTCTCTGAGTGGGTTTCCAATTTAGTCCCTACTCGCAAGAAAAATGGGGAAATCCGACTCTGTATAGATTTCCGGAATCTGAACAAAGCGTCCTTAAAATATAACTACCCCTTGCCTAATATGGATCACCTCCTGCAAAGAGTGGTTGGGTCTAGTCGAATTTCTCTGTTAGATGGTTTCTCAGGTTACAACCAGGTCCTAGTTCACCCCGACGATCAGGAAAAAACCGTTTTCACCACTCCATGGGGTACTTTCATGTATGTGAAGATGCCTTTTGGTCTGATGAATGCAAGAGCTACCTTCCAGAGGGTAATGGACATTGCCTTCATAGAAGAGTCAGGTAAGTTTATTGTCGTCTATCTCGATGACGTGACCATGTTTTCCCAATCTGATGATGAACACTTGCGGCACCTTAGACGAGTTTTCGAAAAATGTAGAAGGTTCGGGATTTCTTTGAATCCCAAGAAATGTCTTTTTGGGTTAGAAGAAGGAAAACTGCTGGGACACATCATCTCTAAGGAGGGAATCAAAATTGACCCCAACAGAATAGAGGCCATACTAAAGTTAGAACACCCAAGGAATCTGAAAGAACTGCAATCCTTTATAGGGCAAATTAACTTTCTTCGAAGATTCATTCCTAATCTGGCCGAACTCCTCCGAAATATCACCAACATGCTAAAAAAGGACGCCAAAATAAAATGGGATCCTGAGTCCAGACGATCCTTCGAACAGGTCAAACGAGCTCTCACAGAGGCTCCAGTTTTGATTAGCCCCGATTTCACAAAAGATTTCTATCTTTTCTCTTTCGCCTCGGAACATACTATAGCGGTTGTATTACTGCAGAAGAACAGTGAAGGGTACGGACAACCCATCGCTTTCTTCAGCAAAGCTCTGAGGGACGCTTCCCTAAACTACAATATCATGGAGAAACAGTTGCTTTGGTGAAGGCTATAAAGGACTTCAGGGTCTATATTATTCATTCGCACGCCATAGCATATGTTCCAAACGCGGTAGTGAAAGATATCTTGACCCAAGACAACCCTGATGGGAGAAGGGGAAAATGGATTGCAGTTATTCTAGAATATGACATAGAAATTAAGCCCACAAAATTGATCAAAGGCCAGGGCCTTGCCAAACTGATGGCTGAATCTAACTTTCAGGCTCTTGACATTAATTTTCTAGACGTGGCAGGTGAGCAGGGCGAGATGGCGACTCCAAACGTTAAAGAGGTTTTTCTAAATTCTCCATGGTATGCAGACCTTATTTTTGTTTTACAAAATTTACAAGCTCCCCCTGGTTTAACTAAAACTAAAGCTAGATTTTTAAAGTTGAAAGCTCTGAAATTCTGTATTCTAGAAGGAAATTTATATTGGAAAGACCCTGCAGGTATTCTTCTCAATTGTTTACTAAAGGATGAAGCTGATAAAGTGTTGCAGGAGTTCCATGCAGGTGAATGTGGTGGCCATGTGAACTGGAAGGCTACAACCAACAAAATACTCAGAGCTGGATTTTACTGGCCCACCCTGTTTGCAGATGTACATCAGAAAGTAACAGCATGTCACCAGTGCCAACTTTTTTAGGGTAAAAGGAAACTCCTTCCTTTACCTCTTAAACCCATTTCAGTTGAGGCCCCTTTCCAACAATGGGGACTTGATTTCATTGGTGAGATACACCCTCCATCTTCGGGCCAACATAGGTGGATTCTCACTGCCACTGATTATTTCACCAAATGGATCGAGGCTGTACCAAGCAGGCAAGCCACTGACACTGTTATTATTAAATTTCTTGAAAATAATATTTTGTCCTGTTTTGGTTGTCCTAGGAAGATCATTACTGACAATGCAGCTGCCTTTCAGTCGAAGAAGCTTATTGATTTCTGCAGTCGCTACCACATTGTCTTGGGACATTCCACAGCCTACTACCCTCAGGGGAATGGGTTGGCGGAATCCTCGAACAAAACCTTGGTAAACATCATCAAGAAAACATTGCAGGAAAATAAAAAATCATGGCATGACAAGCTGGTATTTGCTTTATGGGCAGATAGACTGACTACCAAAAGGTCCATTGGTATGTCACCATACCAGCTGGTATATGGTACTGAGGCTGTTTTCCCAACTTCGCTAGGAGTCCCTATCATGAAGTTACTTCAGGAGATGCAAGCTGAACCGAATGACTCTCAGAGACGAATCAATCAAATGATCCATTTGCATAAGACTAGAGAGGATGTTTTCAACAAAACACAGGTCGTCCAAGAGAACATTAAGAAAATCTTTGACAAATGAACCAAAGAGGACGATTTCGAGCTGGGAGACCTGGTGTTGAGGTGGGATGCCAAGAACGAGGACAAGGGAAAGCATGGGAAATTCGATCATCTATGGACAGGGCCTTACATGATCCAAGCTTTCAGAGGAAACAATGCCTTTTTTCTAAACAATGCCGATGGGTCAGATCTGCCAGGAGCACTTGTGAATGGAAGAATGCTGAAGCATTATATTCCCCCCCAGTAAGAGTTTTGAAGAAACCACTCTCCATTGTACATACGGGTTTTAATTCTCAGTCTTTACTTGCATTTTTCCGAGTGAAGGACGGCGGCCAGTTGTTGAAGCCCGAAGAGAAGGCCCTAAGCCGCTGATCACTGTGCTTCAATACTTTCCGTAGAATCAGACCAATGAAGACTACTAGACAGGTCGGTTCAGGATGACAGGAAACTAGATTCTTGGCACTTAACAGGACAAGTGCCATCCCCATGTGGAGCCACCTGTTATCACCCCATAAATTATGGGTATCAACTTATGACTTGGATATTATCTGTATCTGGTGATCTTGTTGACAAATGATATTTCATTTCTTCAAATAATTTGTAAAGGAAAAAGAAAAAGAAAAAAAAAAGAAAGGAAAAAGAAAAAGAAAAAAAGAAAGAAGAAAAGAAAAATAAAAAGAGGGCATAAAAGAATGGAAACAAAGACCCATGCAATAATAGTGACTTAGTCATACCTTTCAAGCATGGCTTAGTCCTTTTAAATTTTCAATGTTGATAGAATTAGTGAATACATCTGATCAGACCATCTAATCCTGATCAAATAGCCCCTAGGTTAGAATTAGTGAATACATCTGATCAGACCATCTAATCCTGATCAGATAGCCCCTAGAAAGAATAAAATCTTAACCCAACAGTTTAATCTGGGTTAATTTCCTTGTGAGAGTAGGTTAGAATGTAGATTAACTGCTTGGCCTCCCTTGCCCAAGTAAAGCTAGATCGACAAAGATGTTAACCTATGACTCTGATGCCTAAAGTGTAGTTGAAAGATGTCCCCTTGGTGGTGTATAGAAGAAAAATCGAGGAAAACCCATGTGAAAGCACTTACCCTAGGTTTTTCCTACATATAACATTTTCCACCCACGACCTATCCTTCATGCGCTTTCCAATGGTCCAGATCACGATGATTATATCAACAACCCACATTTGATTCCGAACCCCCCTTAGTGTTCTGCTTTTAACCAAAGGGGGGGGTCCAAAATCGATGGTAATGCTTGCGCAGATCTAGACGGTCCTGAAAGGGGTGCGCGAATCCACGGCTCATATTGGATTCCGGAACCCCCCACCCGTTCTACCTTTAACGAAGGGGGGGGGTCCGGAATTGGTTATAAATTGGGTGCAGATATGGACGGCTCTTAATCCAGCGCTCAAATCGGCGGTCCACATTGGATTCCGGACCCCCCCCCCCCCGCCGTTCTGCCTTTAATGGAGGGGGGGGTCCAGAATTAATATTAAAGAGCGCGCAGATCTGGATGGCCATCATACAAGCGCGCAGATCGATGGTTCTTAACACATTCTGGACCCCCCTTGGTGTTCTGTGTTTAATCAAAAGGGGGGGGTCCGGAACGAATATTCCTTCCGGCGGCCCCTTGTTACACATGGCACGTTTCTATTGGTCCAGAGATCAAATCCCCCGCCTGCTACCTGACATCCACTCACCCCTGAACGTCATCCTCCACTATCCCAACTTGTCCCACTTGCCCTCGGGTCGAAGTCCCATCCCGTTACTACTGTCAGTCCACGGTGTCAGCGCCATAACACTCTTCACTCATGAACAACCCCTTTTGGCGACTTTACCCCCAATCAAAAACCTCCACGTCAGTCGTCCGTATACTTTGGTCACCGTCACCTGCCATATCGCCACAAGTGGCCTGTTGTCCATTAATAACTGGATAATATGCCCGTTTTCATGCTGACCGTTTTCCCGCGTTCGACCGACCCAGTTTTGAATAAATATACCGTTGCGACAATTTTCACTCGTTATTCATCCCTCGCGCCAGAACCATCCATCGCACCAGAGAATGTATCTATTGTCTTCCCATTGCTTCCCCATCGTTTTCCTCCACCCTCGGTAGACCCCACTAACGTTGTTTGTTGCAGGTACAGTTACTGAGATGGTGTCTAAAACGAAGCCAGCTGAAGAGGAAGAGAATCCGTTCGTTCCTCCTCCAGTTGACTTGGATAAAATTCCCCTAGTTGACAAGGACCGTTTGATAGCCGATACCATATGCAGTTTCGAATTCTCTGATCTCCAGTCATGGCTCCGGGAGGTTTTCTTGGACCAGAGCGACGAAATTGGACTCTGGGAGTCCAATTTACCTCTGTACCTCTTCCCTCAAATCCATAATTTCCCCGAATTTGCCCTCCATTGCCATGTCCACTACGTCCCTGACCAGAAAGCCATTGTTTCCTCGTCTGGGGACGTCCTCTTCTTCATCACCCCAGAGGATATCGACCAAATGCTGCAAATCACCTGAGCGGAATCCGCGTCCCCTTTTAACTTAGAAATCCTCACCGAGCTCTACCAGAAGATGACTTTCCCGTAAAGAGCTCAGATTTTCGAGCTGTTTTTTCCCACTTCCGCTCCAATCCCGACCACCAATCCCCCGTACCCCTCGTCTATGTTTTCTACCAAAGGGAATCAGATTATTTCATCTCTGTGTGCCCTACTTGGGTATTATTCTGATTAGTGGGTGGACGAGCCCATCCCGAGCTTCCTATCTATCTTCTCAAATGACGAACATCCGACCACACAGTTCGATTACAGCACTTTCCTAGCCAATAATATCCATGATCAGTTCGTCAATTTCCCCACCGAAGTCATGTTCAGGTATTCATCCATTCTGGCTTACATGTTCCTCTGTTTCCAAGCCGACAGTTTCAACTTCTCCATGCAGAAGATGAACGCTGACAGGAAGCCCCAGCCAGTCACGGCGTGGACTTCTCTTCTAAAGCACAATTCGGTTGAATATGACTTCACGGCTTTCATTGACCAGTTTTGCCACCCTGTGGTAAGTATGTTGCGTGGCATGCCTGAGCCGCGAATAAATGATGAGGTCCAAAGGATCCTACACCTCTCGGACAACGTTCAGATGGGAGACTGGTATTTATGCCAGAACCACACAGAAATCAGAATCTTTGGGTGCGAATTGGCGCCTTATAAACTGCCTCGGTATGTACCGGTAAGTGTCTTCGCACTAGAATATATAAGGTAGATTATGAATTCTAACGATGTTCACTTTGTTTCCCTTAAGAAAAAGCAGCAGCTGAGAATCAAGGGTCAAATTGGCCCTTTCATCTGCAACAGCCGAGGTGCAGGGGAAGAAGCAGATCGAATTTTGAAGGGTATGAATTTCTCCACAAGCTTCATCTGGCGTTATGATCCGCATGGGATCATTTCAGACATGAGGGTAAAAAACAGAAATACCCCGTATACTCACGAGCCCAAGCCAGACATCGAAAAATTCGCGAATCACGCAGTATGGTTGCCTGATACTTTGTTAGACTTGGAACAGCAGGCGCCCTCAACAAGCGCGCTACCTGCTACCACGCCTCAGGTCCTCAAGGAGAAGAGGCCTTGACAGGAATCATCTCCTCCTGTGGCTGAGGTGTCTTCAGAGGAATTCCACATTCACTCCAAGAAGCCGAAGACAGTCTCAACTCCCAGCACTACAACATAAGCTACCACAGTGACTACCACAGTGGCCACCACTGGGGCCAAGAAATTTAGTTTCCCTTTCGGCTCCAGTCAGCATAAAGAGGGAACGAAAGTGATAGAACCCAAATATTCTCCCTTGGATACTTCGCCAAGCAAGACTGGGCCCAAGTTGGGAATTTTTGAAAAATATGAGTTGATCAGAAAGAGGAACCAGACGCTCACAAGCAGCACCTATGCACAGTTCCAGAAGCAGTCCTCCACTGCCCAGCATAGACTCCTTTCAGCATTTGATACAGAAAAGGGTAGGATGCATATGGAATTCCTACAAGCTCAGGTGGCAGATCCCAAGGTAATGTCTGATTACAAGAGAGCCACGTTCGAGTTTCAAACAAAGGATGTGCATCCGACAGATCGGATGGATCTGCACAAGCAAATGGGAGAAATGATTTTTCATACTTTGGCCCACGCTTCAACTTCTGCATCAAAGTTTCAGGTGGCTTTGAGCAATGCCCAGACTCAACTGAAGCTGGAGAAAATATCTTCCTTCGCGAAATATAATCGGATAAAGACACTGGAGGAGCTGGTCCTCAAAATAGGTTACGATCCTGCAAACGTCAAGGCCGCTGAGGAAATGATTAAAAATAAGAATGCTGACATCGCCTCATTGAGAAAGCAGCTAAAGCTCCCTCCAACAGAGGACCCACAGATGAAAGAAATAGTTGAAAGGGAAGGCGAAAGGGATGAGATGCTGAAATTACTCCTGGAGCAGAATGCGTAGTTAAAGGAGATGGAGGCAGAGATAGAGAGACTGCTCAAGGAGAAAGAGCAGGAAAAGACAATGGAAGGCATCCCATTGAGTGCCATCCCAATTGCAACACCAACGGTGACAGTAATCCCATCTGCAACAGCGGCACCCCTACCAGAAGGAGCTACCGCCCTGGCCAAGTCTATGGAGAGAATGAACCTGCAAGAGTCAGAAATCAGCAGGCTTAAGAAAGAGTTGGAGAATCTCCAAGAGCTGAAGACTTCTTTTCAGACGAGTCTGTCAAAGGAGAAGCAGGTGACTGAGCAGATCAGGAAAGAGTTGCAGCAGCTCCAGAAACAGACCGTGGCAGGAAAAACATTGGCTGAAGTTAAAGAACTAGTGTGGATGGACATTTCTAAGTCCATTAATGAAATCTGGCCCATGGTTCAAATCATGTTTGAACAGAATGAGTTGCTCGAGAGGAGAAAACAAGTTGTGGAGAAAATCAGGACAGAACTGGGAGACATGCCAGCCCAAACTAATGAAATCATAAGGTTCCTAAATTCCAAGACTCGGGAGGAACTCGAAGAATTGAAAATTGAAGACAGGACAGAAACCATATTAGAAGTGAAAAGAGTTCTAACCAAAAGAGGTCTCATGCTACATCTTGAGGAGAAGATCCAAGTCATGGATCAAGGAGTGCATAAGTTTTTTCACAAGATAGATGCTCTGCAAAGAAAGGTTCTGCCTGGTATGAAGGTTATAAATGACAAATTGATGACACTTCTTGATTATAAGAAAAGGTTGGCTGAAGTGTCTAAGGAAAATTCTAAGTTTGCAGGTATACAGGGAACCATCACAGGAAGAGCATTCATGGATGCCTTGCAGTTGGACATTAGTATCCAGCATGAAATTAAGCATATCTTCGTCACCAAGCCTACATTTTCTAAGTACACAGACATGGACGAAGTGTACCGGAGGTTACTCAAAGTCACAGTGCCAGGTCACATCAGGTGGGAAGAACTATGCGATCTACTAGACTAAGAAGATGAGCTGTTGCATCCAGTCACCTGTCCTGTCAGGAGAGGTTGCGATGGAACCTCGCCAACGGCCTACCCCAGGAATCCAGCAAACAGTTGTAATGAGTCATCAAAACAGTTTTGATTAGTTAAGTTAGTTAGTCTAAAAATAGTATGAGCACGTCCTGATCAGTTATGACAGGAGCGTATGTTTTTTGTTACAAATACTTCATTTTCAGATGTATCAAGGGTTGAAAATTTGCACACCCGATTGCTATCAAGCTGTATCATTTTTGAAGAGATCCACCATTAATAAAGAAGAGGCATTTCACATGATTCTTGCGTATGTTCACCGGTGATGTGATTCTCTGAGTTAATGTTTCCTTTCTCCGTATTTCATTTTGTTGTCTGAATCTAATCTTTACGAATAACATTATGTTGCAGGATTTATCTCTGATACCCTGTTTCCGATTCTAGAGATTTAAATGTTTATCTTCTGAATATCTTCAATTAAGAGATTCTTAAGTGCTTGTTAGTTGAAGTTATTTTCCTCATCTGTTCTTCCATTCATCATTTAAAATACGAAAAGATCCAGTGAATGTATTACCTCGCCTTGTGAAAAACTTATTTGGTGTTTCTGGTTATTTCTCAGAATTGATTAAACACAGACCCCGTAGCCCAATGGATGTGTAAACGGTCCCAACCAATTCAAAAACCCTTTTACAACAAAACAAAACCCGTGCCTTTACCTAGCCTAAAATCTAAATTATTAAACAAAGCTAAATCATATAGAGAGATCCCTCTCTGAAGTTGGAAGGGCTAGATCCCAGCTTTAAAAGTGGTTGGTTAAGGTTACCTTGGTAAATTTCTTCTTTTTCAACCTCTTGGAAATTTACCGAGTGCTAACACTAACCATGAACATGTTGTGAAAGATATCATCGATTCTGATATTATGCAGGAGCAAGACAACAATGATAATATTTTCACTCAAGGAGAAGAAATAAACATACAAGACATAACACTTTTATCACAAAAATCCACTTTTTTCTTGAAAGAGGAAAACCATGTTGAAGAAGAACATATTGATTGTGAAACCATTCATAGTGTCCAGCCTATCGATTCACAATTAGTCAACAATGTTCTTAAGGAGGAGAACTACCATTCAAAGAGTCAACTTTTGAAAATATTTCTTATTCAAGAGAGGTTTTTCATTCTCTAAATTCTTCTACTTACTGTTTTTTATATCTTGAACTCTTTAATGGTTGGATCTTGCAGGAAGCCACCCATTGTCCTATTCAAATAAACTCAATGAGTCCTACCCCTTTTGAAATACTTGATAGTGGTAATGCACATATGGAAGATAGAGAGGATAAGGATTCTTCCCATGAACTTAGTACAACTATGCCTTATAAACCTTTTTCATGGGATGAAGGAAATGTTGTAGAAAATGTATATCAAACAATGTTTTCTTCTTTTTCATGTTCAAGTTTGATCCATAGAGAGAGTCTTCTTGTTCAAGTATCCCTTTACTAGTTGAAATTTTTTATGTTAGTGGCTTCCTCCATTGTCTTGCAGATATCTCTCATACCATGGTGGATGCTAGTCCATGTATATCATTTGATTTCACTAATTTATCTCAAAATGATGGTTGCTTGAAGTATGAGTCTAGGGAGGCTTTCCAAGACAATGAGGCACTTCATTCTAGACCGATGGTTAT
>ML808744.1:71493-91539 GCA_009831015.1 Picea engelmannii
CTAACTTCATCTATCACATTTATGATAGCAAGTGGGTCTCCCCTCTTGTCATGGTACTGAGAAAAAATGGTAAATGGAGGATTTGTGTATATTATAGAGAATTAAATAAAGCAACGCATAACGATCGCTTCCCATTACCATATATCCACCAGGTCTTGGACATGTTAGCAAGAAATAAATATTTTTCTTTCCTCGACAGATTCATTAGATACAACCAAATCCAAATTGCCCCTGAAGATCAAGAGAAAACAACGTTCACCTAACCTCGGGGAAAATTCACCTATCATGTTCTACCATTTGTCTTATGCAACATCCCTGCCACCTTTCAGTGAGCCGTTATAGTTATATTCTTCGATCTAGTTCATGATTGTGTGTAAATTTATATGGATGATTTCACAACATATGGGGACAAATTTGATGACACATTAACTAATCTAAAAAAGACGTTAATCATGTGCAAGGAGTAAAATTTTTCCTTTAGTAATGAAAATTGTTTCATGATGGTAATTGATGGCATTGTACTAGGGCATCATATCTCACAAAAATGTATTCAAGTCGACCTAGAAAAAAATAAAGGTAATACTGAATTTTCTGACTCCAACTTCGCAGAAGCATGTATGAAGCTTTATAAGATATGTTGGCTATTACCATAGATTTATTGAAAAACAATCATGTATTGCTCATCCATTGTTTTCTCTAATTATCAAATACGTTTATTTTGTATGGATAGAGACATACCAGCATGTGCTTGATGAATTGAAAGTCAAAGTATTTGAAGCTCATGTAATAAGAGGGCCTGATTGGACCCTCTCGTTCCACAATTCCACAGATGCATCAGACACCGTTGTTGGAGCCATCCTCATACAACTCGAAGGAAAAGACCCATATGCAATTTACTATGTCAATAAGAATCTATAGCCTACATAATTCAACAATACGGTAACCAAAAAAGAATTTCTTATTGGTATTCATGCAATAAACCAGTTTTAGACACTAAATTATTGGGTATCCTATCATTTTACACATTGATCATGTTGCTACCAAATATTTGGTGAATAGACCTATCACTAATGGCAGGGTCACTACATGATTGCTTTTATTGCAATAATTTTTATAATACCATTCTAGATAAACCAAGAAAATATAACATAGTTGCTTATTTCCTTTCTAGAATAAAATCTAATGAGAATGAACCTCTAGTAGAAGATTGCTTTCCAAAAGAACACCTCTTTGTAGTATCTATTAACTCACCTCGGTTTGCAAATATTGCTAAATCTTTGGTTGCAAGCAAACTTCCACATTATCTGACCCCCAAAGAATGACAAAGTATAGTCAGAAAAGTGAAAGGTTCTCATAGATTGATGGTTGCCTCTTCTACACTTGGCCTGATTTGATTATCAGAAGGTGTGTACGAGATGAAGAAGTCCATGAAATACTAAAAGCATGTCATGATGGATCATGTGGGGGCCACTTTGCACATAAAAGGACCGGGTACAAGATACTCCACCAGGGGTGTTATTTTTCAACACTTTTCAAAGACACCAAAGAATATGTGAAGAGATGTGACAATTTTCAACGCATGGGTAGACCCATACAAGCAGATGAAATGTCACTACAACCACAAATGGTGTTAGAACCTTTCAAAAAATGGGACATTGATTTTTTGGGACCAATAAATCCCCCTCTCGCATGTTGATGATTTCATCTTTGTGAGACATTCTTCAGGTCTTCTCCCCAAAGCAGCGGGTTGGGTCGACATGTGCCTTCTCCCTATCTTCTCCCCGATGGACTAATTTGGGTTGACCTGAGACGGGTCTTCTCCTAAGTTGTGCTAGGTTGGGTTTACCTGAGACATGTATTCTCCCCAGGTGGATGGGTTGGGTTGATATGTGGGGATGCCCTTGATCTTCTCCCCATATTGGGTTGGGTTTAACACTCCTCTAAGACCGAGTTGAGCATGAGTACACTTGTCATATGAGTGGAAAATTGTCTTGGGATAGCAACCAATGTTCCATGGGAGAAAACCATGTGTACATGTCAATTGGGAGTTGACCAAGTGGACACATCATGAGGGAGCAACCCTTGACGATGATGATGACTTGTTCTAGTGGTTCATAGCACCTAGAAGAGATGAGGACGTTCACACTGGGTACAACCATGTGTGACATATCGATGCATCCTTTCACTATGATTCTCAGAGACAAGAAGAAGCCCAATGTATTTTGTAGAAGACCCATCAGAATCTCAATGTCTTGTGTAGAATACCTAATCAACTAAAGTCGGCCTGGATGAAGAGACATCTTTTGGAAAGGATAAGTTCACATTGGACTTGTATAAATAGAGAGAATTGTCTCTCATTTTGTCATAACACACTTGGATCACTTTCTCTCTCTTGTGCAGCGCTAGCCTCTTGAGGTTCTAACGCACTTATTCTTGGTGATGGGATTTTCTCTTGGACAATTTATTATCTAGTGAAACGTTGCAGTTGGGTTTTTCTCCCTTGTGAAGAAGGGTTTCCCAGGATATCTCATGTGTATCTTGTGCATGGTTATCTTCTTGTGATCTTGGATATCTGTATAATGCAATTAATTCTTAGGGTTTATGCTTCATGATGCTTATGCTATTGAAAAATTGAATAGAATGTTAACAATTTTATCAAGCATAAAAATTCAACATGGTATCATAGCAGTGTTCCTAAAGAAGTCATTGCACAAGCTTCTCCATCTCCTTTCTATGCTAGTCGTCACCTTCTTGCTGCAACTGCAAAAATTACCCTTACCCTTTTTCCTTGTCAAGCTAGTTTTAGCACCTTCCCTTGGTCATTGGGCCTAATATCTTAACAAACAAGTACGTCTTAGTCCAACGCATCACCTGCAACTTTCGTATTTCAAATTGAAAGAGTTTTGATTTTTGGCCCTAGGGTTTATAGGGTTTCTGCATATTTCAGTCCTACGGTTTATAGGGTTTTTGCAATCATGGTGGGAAACGTTCCTTTGGAATATAGGCTTGATGGAGCCTCTAAATTGAACTCTTGGAAATCAATATTACTCGTCACTCTAGAGGAGAGTGACCTAATGAAGTTTATGGAGGAATTTGTACTAGAACCAGCAGATGCATCAGAGAAAGCTCAGTGGAAGAAAAATGACGCCAAGGCTAGAAAGATAATTGTTTACTCTATTAAATATCATCTTATTCCACACATATCCCCAATCAAGACATCCAAAGAGATGTTTGATGCTTTGAAGAATTTGTTTGAAATTAAGAACACCAACAGAGCCATTGCCTTGAAGCACCAACTTCAGAATATTAAAATGACCAAGGCAGATACAGTTGCCACCTTCTTCATGAAATGTTTTATGATCAGAGATCAGTTAGGTGTCATTGGAGAAATAATATCAGACAAGGAGTTGGTGATGTTAAATCTCAGTGGTCTTCCAATTCATTGGGAGTCGTTCATCCAAAGCATCAGTGGACGATCCAAATTGCCTAAGTTTGATCGCTTATGGGCAGACTACACTCAGGAGGAGACAAGACTTGCAGTAAGAGGTGGACATAGTTCCCAGCATGATGAAAGTCATGTTCTTCCCTCTCATGCAAGGAAAGGAAGAGGAAGATGAAAAGGTACGCAAAGATTTCAGAGAAAACGAAATCCACATCAGGCTCATGAACACGAGAAAGACATGTCAAAATTTCAGTGTTACCGATGTGATAAATATGGACATTATTCCAGAGAATTTCCTATACGAAAGAAAGGAAGGAGGCATGCAACCACTTCCAACATTGATGAAGATCCACCTCACACCATATATGATCCTGCTGAAGATTTATTCTTCATCTCAACCCTCTCAGGTACGATCCCTGCTAGTAATAATATCTGGTTGATTGACAGTGGTGCTTCCAGACATATGACTGGATATAAAGAAAATCTCATTGAACTAGTGGAGAATAATTATTGGTTACATGTTGCACTTGGTGACGATGTTAGATATGTTGTGAAGGGAACTAGAACCACTTCCCTTCAACTAGACTCAGGTATTCCACTTCATTTGGGTGATGTATTGTTTGTATCGGGGATGAGAAGGAACCTTGTCTCTATTTTAGCCTTAGATGACAAAGGCTACAAGGTTTCCTTCTCCGATGGAATAGTTATTGCATGGCACAAGAACTCTAGTATGGATTCAGCCAGTGTAATCAGTGTTCAAGAAGACAGTTTGTACAAATTGACAGTTCATATAGTTCAGGCACTTGTACATGATTCTACCAGTCTGAGTGAGATTTGGAACATAAGACTTTCTCACTTACATTATATAGCTCTTCCTGCTCTAGGGAATATGGTGACTGGACTTCCACCATTTCGTGTTGAGCATGATGGAATTTGCAAAGGCTTCTCTCTTGGAAAGAATTCCAAGGGGACGTTTTCGAGTAGTGGCAGTAAATCCAAAGGAATCTTAGATCTAATACATTCATATTTGTGTGGACCTATGACAGTTGCTTCCTTGAGTGGATACTTATACTGTGTGATCTTCATTGATGATTATTCAAGGAAGACATGGATTTACTTCTTGAAATCCAAGGATTCAGAAGAATTCCTTATCATATTCCAAGAATTTAAAGCTCGGATTGAGAACCTGAACAGAAGGAATATTAAGACCTTGAGATCATATAATGGAGGAGAATATACCTCCACATGTTTTATTGATTTGTGCAGTGAGGCAGGGATCAAGAAGGAGTGCAATGTTCCTTACAACCCTTTGTAGAATGAAGTTGCAGAAAGAAAGAACATGTTTATTATGGAAGAAACTAAGGCAATTATCCATGATCAGAGTTTACCGATGTTTCTTTGGGTAGAAGCATCCATGACCATAGTATATGTGCAGAACAAAAGTCCTCACAATATTTTGAAGAACATAACTCTCGAAGAGGCCTTCACCAGAGTTAAGCCTAAAGTATGACACTTTAGGATATTTGGGTGTCCAGTCTACATTCACGTACCCAAGGAGAAAAGATCAAAACTAGAACCCTCTGGCAGGAAGGGAACATTTGTTGGGTACAGTGAATCATCAAAGGCATATCGGATCTACATCTCAGGTCAGAGATAGATCAAAGTGATTCGAGATGTTTCCTTTGAGGAGGAAGTTTCCTTTAGAAAATCGAGAAAGTCTCACATAGATACTGACAGTGAGAGAGAGGAAGAGATGGTGTCTTCCCCACCTCACACCCCAGCAATATAGAGAGATCCAGATGATCCAGTAGAGACTATTGAGCCTGTTGATCTTGTTGATCCTATTGAGCCAATACATCCTATTGATGTTCCTAGATAGATTATAGTGGGTCGAAAATGACCTATGTGAGCTCGTCAGACCTTGGAAGAGGCAAAGGGACATGCATCTCCTCATGGTACTTTCAGAGAAAGTAAGAGACCCTAGAGATTCTTGAGTTATATAGCAGCCATGAGACACATCATTGATTCTGAGCCTTCCAATTATGAGGAGGCATATAGTCAGCCAGTATGGAAGGATTCCATGATGGAGGAGTATCAGTCCATCATGAAGAATGACATATGGGACAGTGTTCCAAGACCCAAAGGGAAGTTTGTTGTGACTTCCAAGTGGATTTATAAGATAAAACATGAAGTTGACGGGAGAATTGAGAAACACAAAGTGAGATTTGTGGCCAGAGGATTCTCTCAAGTGGAGTGAATAGACTATGAGAAGCCTTTTTCTTTTGTTGCTCAATATACCTCCATTTGGACGATTATTGAAACTTCAGCCTTGTGTTGGAGACTACATCAAATGGACATGAAAACAACCTTTCTCAATGGCGAGATTAAGGAAGAAGTGTATATCGAGCATCTAGATGGCTTTGTGATCCATTGGAAGGAGTCACATGTGTGTAGGTTGAATAAATCTCTATATGGAATCAAGCAAGCCCCTCGTGCTTTGTATGCGAGGATTGATGGATACCTAATGAGTCTAGGTTTTAGAAAAAGTGTTGTTGATGCCAACCTGTACTATAAAGTTGATAATGATGAATCCATGATTCTGATCATGTACGTTGATGATTTATTCTTCACCGGAGAAGAGCATCTCATTACTTGGTGCAAGCATGAATTGGTTTCTGAATTTGAGATGAAGGATCTCAGAATGATGCATTACTTCTTGGGACTTGAGGTATGGTAGAGAACTGATGAGATCTTCCTGAATCAAGGGAAGTACACAGTTGAGATATTGAGGATATTTGTTATGACAGATTGTAATTCTATGACCACATCGATGGTGACGAATCTAAAGAAGTTGAGTGAGTCTTCTTCCAATTCAGACTTGATTGATCCAACTATGTATCGACAGCTGATTGGATCACTGATGTATCTGGTTAATACTAGACCTAATATTTGTTATGCAGTGAATGCACTTATCCAGTTCATGAGTCATCTGAGACAGATACATTGGGTGACTACGAAGCATGTGTTGAGATACTTACGAGGCACAGTTGGATATGGCCTAAGATGTGATTCTAGTATCGACGTGATATCGCAGGGATATGTCGATTCATATTGGGAAGTAAGAACAATTTATAGAAATAGCACCTCTAGATGTTGCTTCAGCCTAGGATCTTCCATGGTTTCCTGGTGCAGCAGGAAGCAAACTTATGTGGCCCTGAGTACCGCATAAGTCGAGTACATTGCAGTATGTACAACAGTACGCAAAGTAGAGTGGATTCACAAGTTCCTTGCAGGATTGTTTGGTTAGATGTTGGATCCCACCGTGATACATTGTGACAACCAGAGTTGTGTGAAGCTCTCATAGAATCCAGTATCTCATGACAGACCAAACATGTTGAGATCAAGTATCACTATATTCGTGATATTGTGCAGAGGAAGGTAGTTCGAGTGGAATACCTTCTTACCGATGAGCAGATCACAGATGTTCTCACCAAGCCCCTTGATAGGTCAAATTTCATGTACTTTCATGATAAAATTGGCATGACATAGAATGTCCCTCTTACTGAGAGGGAGTGTTGATGATTGCAGCTTCATGAGACATTCTTCGGGTCTTCTCCCCAGAGCAGTGGGATGGGTCGACCTGTGCCTTCTCCCTATCTTATTTATGATGGATTGAGTTGATTTGACCTAAGATGAGTCTTATACTTAGTTGTGATGGGTTGGGTTGACCTGGGATGGGTCTTCCCCCCAGGTGGATGGGTTGGGTTGATTTGTGGGGACGCCCCTGATCTTCTCCCCATATCTGGCTAGGTTGATCGCTCCTCTGAGACCAAGTTGAGCATGACACTTGTCAAAGGAGTGAAAAGTTTCCCTAGGATGGCACCCAATGTTCCATGGGAGCAGACCATGCGGAAATGTCACTTGGGAATTGACCAAGTGGACACATCATGAGGGAGTGTTCCTTGATTATGATGATGACTTGTTCTAGTGGGTCGTAGCCCCTAGAAGAGATGAGGACGTTCACACTGGATGAATCCATGTATGGCATATTGATGCAGCCTTTCACTATGATGCCCAAAGGCAAGAAGAATCACAATGTCTTGTGTAGAAGACCCATCAGAAGCCCAACATCTTGTGTAGAATACCTAATCATCTAAAGTCGACCTGGATAAAGAGACACCTTTTGGAAAGCATAAGTTCACATTGGACTTGTATAAATAGAGAGAACTATCTCTCATTTTGTCATAACAAACTTTGATCACTTTTTGTCTCTTGTGTAGCACTAGCCTCTTGATATTCTAGCGCACTTCTTCTTGGTGATGGGATTTTCTCTTGGAAAATTTATTATCTAGTGAAAGGTTGCAGATGGGTTTTTCTCCCTTGTGAATAAGGGTTTTCCAGGATATATCTTGTTTATCTTGTGCATGGTTATATTCTTGTGATATTGGATATTTGTATAATGTAATTAATGCTTAGGGTTTATGCTTCATGATTATTATGCTATTGCAAAATTGAATAGAATGTTAACAAGTTGATCAAGCATATAAATTAAAAATAGTCGACACTCCTACATCCTCCTCTGTACAAAATATGTTACAAAATGGATGGAGGCAAGGGCACTCTTAGAAACAATTGAATAGGCAATAGTAGAATTTCTCCATGAGGAAATTTTTGTAAGGTTCGGGATACCACGAGAGATAGTGACTAATGGAGAAGCTTAGTTAACATCACAGCTTGTGAAAGATATGATGGACAACTTGAAAATCAAGCATCAAGTAAAAACACCATATCATCAATAGGAAAACATATAGGTAGAGGGGAGTAATAAGATCCTTGAGGCCATCATTACCAAAACCGTTGGATTACACCTCAAGGATTGGGATGATAGACTCCCCGAAGCCTTATGGCCCTATAGAACTACCTGGAGGACTGTGACATGATACACACCTTATGAGTTAGTATATGGAAAAAGGGTACTCCTTCCCATAGAAATGAAAATCTAGACACTAAGAACAATAGTACAACTGGGGTTGGAACTATCATAGGCTAAAAAAAAAGATTGCTTCAAATCAATGAGTTGGATGAGTTATGATAGGATTCCCTACATCGATCCATAGTTATAAAAACAAAAGGGCCAAATGGTATAATAATTTTATCAAGAAAAAGAAATTCAAAGCTGGAGTCTAGGCATTATTATTTTATTCTAGGTTCAAGGACTTTAGAGGAAAAGTTTGCACAAGATGGCTCGGTGCATATGATATCGATACTCTATACAACAATGGGACCATCAAACTATGAACCATAGATGAAGACAAAATTCCTCTAATGGACAATGGACATAGACTTCACTTATACCATTATCCCTTATAAAAGGAAGACTTCTTAAGAAAAATGGCAAATGGATGGACTGACAGTGATCCATAACTCATTTAGGATGAATGACTCTCGGCCGGATAGTCTTCATTCCTGGTTTCAAAAACAAATTGTGAAAACCATCTTAGTTGGCACATCAAAAAATAAAAATAAACAATAATGGAAATTCACGGTTTCGTGATGGTTATGTCAGGATCCTTCTCAATAAACTTTAGTAAATATTTATTTTCTTAATAATCTTCTTATTTTTCAAGATATGTGGGGGAGAACAATGTTGCTGCAATTATTGTTGCTATAGTTCTCATTGTCATGACTCCCCTTGATACAACTCATGTTTCTACAACTCATATTGCTTCAATTCATGTTGTTGTGACTCCCCTTGCTACAACTCATGTTGTTGCAACTCCCTTTGTCGCAACTATTCCCTTTGCCACAACTCCCCTTGTTGCAACCCGTTATTGTAATCCTTTTTGTTGCAATGCTTGTGATGCAACTCACATTCTTGCAATTCCCTTCACAAATTCCCCTTTCATTACCTTGGTTGTGAACCCACTCACAACCCTCTCATAATCCCCTTACCTAATTCTCTTGGCTTCAAATCCACTTGCATCCCTCCTTCATTTTCCCCAATGCTACTCCTAGTTTCCCTCCCTTTCTCAAATCCAAGTCATTCCATTTCGACTATTATAGCTTCGTTGTTGTGACTCAAGTCGCTTCAACTCTACTCATAGCTTCCTTTTATTTTCCACGTTTTCACCTTTCACCTACACCACCTATGTTTCGAATTATATCCACACCATTTACCACATCATCTGTGTTGCAACTTCATCGCTGTAACTCCCGTTGTTGTGAATTACTCCCTCTAATAAGTTTCAACCATTTTGTTTTCATTCTTGTATCCTTGTTGTTGTGACTCACATCATTGCAACTCTGCTCACAGCTTCATTCCATTTTCTTCACTTTCCCCTCCATCACCTATGCTACAATTCTTATGCCCACCATAGAGACACATTGCCAGTGTTGCAGTTTTGTTGTTGCAACTCTCACTTTAGAGAATCACCATTGTTGCACTTCTGACCAATGAAACTGACAACGTCGACACTGCAATTCTTGTTAGGACCGTTGATGGGAATCCATCCTCTATTTTCATGACTCGATCATCGTTGTACCCGTACAACCACTCAAGGTTATACATGACAGGTACGCGTTCCTATCATAATTTGAAATAAGTATGTTCTAATGGCATGTGTCTAATAGCATTTCTTTGTAACTTCCACATCCATTCATCATTAATATAATCATGACTTTCATACCCACCACCCTTTTTGCTACAACTCCAAACTTACCACCCCATAATTTTTATATCCCATGCAAACACAAACACTCGGAATCAACAAAGGAAAGGAGCCATGGGAGGCTCACTAATCCAAAGAGAGTTTAATGAACCGATGTTTCTTGAGGTTTACGACAACATAAGGAAAATTATGGGACAAGCTAGATCGATGTATTATGTCTTACATTTGTAGGGGTACGATGAAGACATTTCTCTAGAATTCACTCTGAAGTATAGAGTCGAGCACTCCACAATATCAAGCACACATGTAGATGTCACTGAGGAAACAATGGAAGAGGTTATTGGCTTACCTTCGATAGGAGAGCGATGGTATAGTATAATAACTTCACAATTGGATGTTCTAAGGTAGTTCGTAGAGCGAGGAGAGACTTTAGCAAAGAAAGGAATCATATTTGACCACTGGTATTTACCTCATCCATGGGAAGACATGGTCATTTTTGTTCAGTAATACTTCACCTGTGAAGGTCATTATGGCACCATTTACATTAAGCACATTATATTGCTTGACCATCTATGCCACAACCAGTTGATCAACGTGTCTTATTTCTTATTTAAGACACTGTATACAATGTTCGCATTGGTCCAAAGGGAGAAGAACCCTAGGGAGGTCGTATTGCACCACGACATTATCAAATTATTGGTCAAGCATGCGTTGCAGAAAGAAGGCCACACATGGAACAACATTGTGCAACCACCACTATAGGGATGATTTTAAGGATGGAAATTTAGTTTAAAATTTAGAAACCTTGGCGAATCTTACTAATCCTTCATATGCTAACTATAAATAATTGGCGATTTTTTGTAAAAATATTCAAATTTCTAAGTATTTTATATAGTTTTTATAAAATTTTGGTGATTTTTAAGGTAAAATAATTTTATCCTATAGAATTTGGGCGAATCATTTTTAAAATAGCGAATCTCATTTTTGGAAAAAACATGGAAAATTAGCCCATGAGAGAAATTTAGCCCCTAAAATCATCCCTTTGATTCCACCAGTTGTCCTTAATGAAGATGAAGTTGTTTCACTTTAGGCAACCAAGTGGGAAATCCCTGCACTTCTATCTCCACAAGAGACCAAGGTTGCAACTCCTTCACCATAGAATGGTGTCGCAGACATAGTAGAAGCAATTGTTGCAACTCCACAAAAGAAACCCAAGAGAAAAACAAGGCAAAATCCCACCATGTTGCAACTTCGTTAGAAGTAGACCATGACAGTGATGTGGAAATAATGGCCAACAAACCACTCAAAAAGATACTTTGAGGGATTAATAAAAGGAAAAATCTTGTGCCAAAGAAATGAAGGACAAAACACAAGGTTGCAACTCAATGTAAGAAGAGAAGAATTGTCAAGCCCAAGGAACAAGTCCAGGAGGAAGAACATGAAACAGAGGAATCAAAACTCTCCCTTGCTACACAAAAACCAGAGGAGGATACTAACATGGACGCCCAAGAGGTCTTGGTTGACACAAGAATTGGACCAAGGCACTCTTGGAGAAAGCCTCGACACTCTCCTATAAGCATACTCAGATGAAGAAGAGTTTTCAACTTCCACTGACCCGCAAGAACCAGTGGAGAAGCCTACTCAAGAACACACTCCAACACAGGTAGGGGACCGAGAAAAAGGCAATGAGGAACAAGAGGAAGAAGCCTTTGTTATTTTACCAAAAATAGCTAAAAACACTTCTCCAACACCATCACCCAAGCCTCAAGGGCCACAAATAGAAAATCCAGAACAATCTGGTAAAACAAAAGATAGAGAGGACCTAGAAGTCCTCATTAACACAACAATGAGCATACTTTAAGGAAAAAAATAGAAAATAGTTCCTCTTGCTAAAACAACAAGAGTCACTCTTGATGAATCAAATGTTGCTACTCTAAAAGAAAAGAAAGAAATCGAACCAAAGGCCCTTATCATCACACAAGAACTAGTAGGAGGACCTCTTGTGGAACGACCTACCCATTCACTAGAAGAATAAGGAGCATAAGAGGTCCCACCAAGAAATGACTCAACCAATGCACTAGACCTTGGGCTACATGAACCAAATATAAAGGTTGCTACCCCATAACAAAGGATCACTCCAAGATGGGTAATCATCCCCCACTTTCTCCCTATTTATGCATCTTTGGTGAGAGAAAACAAAATATTGAGAATGGAAAATTTGAAGCTTAAGATCAATTTGAAAATGCTCAAAGAATAGCTTGAGGAACATAAGGCACCTGAGAAATCATGTTACCTTGTATCAAGTCCTCTTTCTATAGGGGAACCCTTAATCGACTAACAAGAAAGAGGTCGGTTGAAAGAGACAAAAGAAGTAGTTGTCCAGGCTACATATTTTATGGTAATTGATAAAGCCACTCAGATAGAGATAGAGACAGAACAAAACATAGAATTTCTAGTAGAAGAGGATATCAAGGAGGAGAAGGAGGACATAGAGGAAGTATTATGTGGTATGAGTGACCCCTAGGGTCACCCTAACTTCTCTAACACTAAGTTATTATGGATGCATGGGTACATGCAACAATTTTGGGTTGGGGGAGATGACAGGTGCCTAAAATGAAATATTTTCAGCACCCTTCTATACCTTTTTTCTTACCATTTTTAGTTAATCACTTCCCTTTTTATACTTCCTATATCCAGTTCACTTCACTTATCACTAAGGTATGAATCCTTCCCCATGTGCCATTATTATGTTATTTTTGTATAATTATTAAAATGAACTCGTTAATTTCAGTTACTAATATAGCTACATAGGAGAATACAGTAGCTGCAACACCTCAAAGTGGTTGCAACACTTCCCTGCTGCAAGTCCAAGTGATGCAGTTTCGGGCGCAAACCAAGTTGTTGCAATTTTGGGCACAAACCAACTGTTGCATCTCAAGGTGCATATGTAGTTGCTCCAACTCCAGAAAAACCATTGAAACTCCCAACACACTTTTCGTTGTTGCGACTCCAAATAAATATCACCAACACAACATTCAATGTTGTAGCTAGAACTTGGGAAGCAATATTCATAGAGAAATGTGACGGGAGGAAAGTGGGTGATTAAAGGAGAAATCAATGTTCCTATCGAATCAGTGCATGCTCAATTCCCACTAAAGTTTGATAGAATATTTGTAACCAGTTGCACAGTCAGATTCCCATGGTTTTCTATATGTTGCTTTGTATAACTTTAGACAATATGCATGTTGTATAAGAACCTCAACTTCCCCAGAGCTAAGGAGGAGGAAACTATTCTAGAAATTACATTTTGTTGCTATTGTATCTTTGAGACTTCGGAAATAAAATCTATGTTCCTTCTTTCATTTGTCTCTTGATGTATTGTTGATCATTTGATTATGTTTATGTAGCTCGGTACCTCGCCTAAGGGGGTAGGTTCCCCTCCTTAATCAGGTATGGCCTGTAACAATAGGATTAAAAATTACATTTTAGTTTTGTTCAGCTTCGATTATAACAGAGTTTTGTTGTTGCAACTCGCGTTGTTGCAATTCAAGTTGTTGGATTTATTTTCATGTTGCAACTCACGTTGCTACAACTTCACTTGCAGTGACACTTTGTTTTTCTTTCTTTCTAATTTCTTATAGATTTTGTCTCTAATAGCTTGGAATTGATATTGAATGAACAACAATTCATTGTCGCAACAAAACAATATCTTCATCATACTCAAGAAAGTCACCAATAGATCATAGCATAATTTTCAATTTTTACAAGTATGATCTTAATTTCTACAAGTGTGATTTCGTTTCTCGCAAGTTTGATTTCAATTTCCCCAATGTGCGATTTCAATTTCAATAAGTGTGATTACAATTCTCGCAAGTGTGATTTTAATTTCCACAAGTTCGATTTCAATTCTCGCATGTGTGATTTCAATTTTCACAATTCATTTCAATTTCCTTCCCGTATGCTAATTGCTTTCCTGCAACTTAGGCTATAGCATAGTTTGGTGACTTAAAAAAATTGTTTTGAATCTTTGAATTGTGACATTGAATTGCTACAATGTCATAGTAAAAACAACACTCTTCTTGCATAAATTGTGCTCGACAGTTGGAAGGTTCCATATGAGCCCTGGATTGATGATTAAATGTACAACTCTTTATTTTCTTGCTAATTTAATTATAAAGTAGTTGAAAAGTTCATCAATTTTGTCAAAAGATTATATTTTTGTCTCATTCCCTAATATTGACTACCTAGTGAAGAATTTTCCACAATCAACATGTGGTGGTTTGAGGCGTGCATTGTCTCCATGCACGAAACTATAGAGATTAGGTTGAGTGTGATTATCCTACAATTTTCAGAGTCATCAATACCTCAGGTGTTGAAGGAAGATTCACTAGATGCAATTTTGTGAGGGATCGGGTCTCAAACAATGAACCAATTCTAGCATAGGTGATTGAAGATAAATCAACTATTTTAGGTGTTGTCATATGAGTAAATAACTATTAGGGTCTTACCATAACCTCCCTACTTTAGGCTACATACAAGTTCTTTAATTGATGTATGTGGCCATCCTATTTTAAAAAGGCACATTGGATAGTAATGGATAGTTATTCAATGTAAAAGGGTCCACTTTATAAGGCCCACTAGGTAGTTGGTACACATTTGTAACAAGACCACAAGTAGTTAGGTTTTTTTCTATGTAAAATCTATTTATAAAGATAAGAGACTATGGAACGTTTTTCTTGTGTTGTGCATTTGGAGCTCTACTCAGTGGAAGGTCACCCCACCTTAAGAGGCAAGTGAAAACTGTAATATTTTTTGAATTATCAATTTAAAAGGGTATTTTTACATATTTTATCTTATTATCTCTTGTTTCTGGTTGATCTGAAATTGTAATCTCTGTATATTTGGTTGTGTTCCAATTTTCAAGGGTTAAGGAACATTACAAGTGGTATCAAATCTCTTTCCCAACCCAACACGCCTCCAAATTTTAGTACAATTTTTAGAAGCTAGATATGTGTTATGATGTCTTTAAATAAAACAATGATATGTCATTTAGCATGGAAAACTATGGTTGGGGAAGAATACATGCAGGAAATACAAGTGGAATCATGTTGTTGGAAACCCTTATAACCCCTATAGGTACCCCTTCAAGTAGTATCACATCAAACAACACATGTATATGGAATGTCACTTCCATGTACCTTCATGTATATCGAAAGTCTCTTAGGTATACATGAAACCAACCCTAGATCAACTTATTATCCATCTTGTTGATATAGTACACCAAGCATGACACTTAGGGAGATCACTCTCTAGTACTTGGGTAGTCGATTTGTATGGCTAAGGGAACAATTGAGCCTCCTTAGTTAGTGCCCTAAGATATTGGGACAAGTAATACTAGACGACACCATTGTGAGATAACTATCTCACAATATTCCTTGCATCATGTTGATCACAAAGGTGTACCTCTTAAATAACCCTTTTCAGGTGCACCTAACAATATAGTGATTTGGGGTATATCTAAAAAGACTCCTTTCAGGCTACTAGTCAGAGTGAGATAAGAGGAGAATAACACTTCTAAAAACTATTTAGTGGTCCCATGGTTCAAACTCACAACATGGCCAACATAGAGAACCAACCGCAATCCCAACCACCTCAAAACCCACAATAGACCCAACCCATTCAACAATAAAAATTAGAAGAAAAGGTGGCTAACATTGAGCCTTCACTTGCATATGTGGAGGAAACAACGAAATAAAAACATGGCCTCTTGAAAGACTTAGGGAAACACTTAAATATCTATGTAGGAGAGACACACATTGATCCAACCAAAGTGGAATTTACTACCCCTAAAGTACAAGCCACGCCCATGTTTTAGGATAATCACAACCCACACTTTCATGATCACAACTCATGGCTCCATTTTCCAAAGGTTGACATGAACAAATTTGATGGGTATGATCCCTAAAGATGGTTACCCAAATGGAACATTATTTCTATCTCCATGGTATTACTAATGACCCACAAACATGGTTGAAATATTGTGATTGAGCTAAATAATATGATATATTGATCAATGCACAAACCAAGAGACCATTACTCACCACTCACCCTAACCCCCTTACGAAAATTATTCCCATCTCATCCAACTCACAGTCAATCCACATCCACGATTTATCTCTTAAAGAGATGGTAGAACGCCAATGCCTATGTCTTTGCTATAATTGTGGTTAGTGATATTTTAAATGGAACACATGTAAAGAAAATAATTTTCTTCAAATGTATGTATCTCCACATGACTATTCAAAGGACATTCCTATTGAATATACTCTTGATCCAGTTATGGAAGACACCCCCCCCCCCCTGCCCCCATGGAAGAGGAATCCCCGTTGCAATCTCCTTCCAAGGAACCCCAAATTTCTCTCCATGCCTTATTAGAATTCTCAACACCACAAACCTTGAAATTAATTGGATACATCAAGCACCACAAAGTGATTGTGTTGATTGATAGTGGTAGCACCCATAATTTTATYCATAAGAGAGTGGMARAAKACACCTATTTTTATGTACATCCCATATTTGATTTTTAAATTATGATCGCTAATGGTGGCACAATGGAGCATGACCATGATATTCCCCTCCTTCCAACAAGTCAACYACCCAAYGTGCATTCCTATASGCACCCTTTTACACAAAAAAATGAAATTGAAAAGATCATTAAGGAATTATTGGATGTAGGAGTCATTCCTCCCAATACTAGCCCTTACTCATCACCAGTGATTATGGTATTAAAGGAGGAAGGTACTTGACACATGTATCCTAATTTTATATCTCTCAGTAAGTTGATGATCAAGGACAAATTTCCTATCCCAGTTATTGATGACCTCTTCAATGAACTTCATGGAGCCAAGTTTTTCACTAAATTTGACCTTAGTTCCAACTACCACTAGATCAAGATGAAAGAGTTTGGCATTCCCAATACCACTTTTCATACACATGAATGTCATTATGAGTTTTTAGTGATGCCTTTTGACCTTTACAATGCTCCATCAACCTTCCATAACCTCTTAAATAAGATCTTTTAATCGTTCCTCTATAATTTTGTGCTAGTGTTCTTTGATGATATTTTGAGTTGCAGCAAAACATGGGAATACCACACTGAGAACATTGATAAAGCCTTGAAACTCCTATAGGACCACCAACTATTTTTAAAATTCTCCAAATTTTCTTTCAGGGCTTCAGAGGTTGAATACTTGGGTCACATTGTAAGCCAAGAGGGAGTACAAGTTGATCCCAAGAAGGTTGTATCTATGCAAGATTGGCATCGTCCCAAAAGCCTAAATATTTTGTGTCGATTCTTAGGACTTACAAGGTACTACAGTAAGTTTGTGAAAAATTATAGAAACTTTCAAACTCCTTTAACCTCACTATTGAAAAAGAATGCCTTTATTTGGAATGATTTCATGGAATAGGCCTTCTAAACTTTAAAAGATGCCGTGTGCACAATTCTAGTATTAGTTGTGCCATATTTTACTAAGACTTTTTTCCTCGAATGTGATGGCTTGATAAGAGGTCTTAGAATAGTATAGATTCAAGAAGGGTACACTTTAGCACTCAACAATAAGCAGTTATGTGACTGCAATTTGGGTGATATGCCTGGTTCCCATACCTCATCGAGCAACATTTCCAAATCAAGACTAACCATCATAGTTTGAAGTGCTTTATTGAGAAAATGTTATCCTTACTAAAACAACATAATTGGGCCACCAATATACTAGGGTATGACTATGAGATTATTTATAATAAAGGTAAATAAAATGTTGCATTCGATGCCTTATCCTAGCAATTTAAGGATGGATACCTTTTCACTTTATATTTACCCATTTCAGTTTAGATTTAGGAAGCTCGTCAACAATAGTTGGAAAATGAGGCTTGAATTCAACTCGTTCATGAGATTCAAGAAGATCCCAACCCTCCTAAGGGGTATACATGATATCTAGATACACAATATAAAGGATACATTGTTCTAGTAAAAAACTATTCCTTAAAACAAAGAATCTTAGAGGAAATTCATTCATCATCTACAATAGGTCACTCCAGATTTCATAAAACATATGAATGAACTAAGAACTCATTCTTTTGGGAGTGGATGAGAAATAATATACAGGATTTTGTGCCTACATGTGACACCTACCAAAGAAACAAAGGGGAGACAGTAAAAAATCCAGAGGCACTACAACCACTACCGATCCCAACACACATATGGGTTGACATCACTATAGATTTTATAGTAGGACTTCCAAGGCCGAGAAACAGGTCTATGATCATGGTGGCAGTTGATCATCTCTCCAATCAAATCATTTTTTTCCCTACCACATCCATTTACCCCCTCCTTAGTTTCCCAAGTCTTTATTGATCATATTTTTAAATTACATGACATGCCCACTTCGATTGTCTCAGATAGGGACCCTACCTTCACTAGGAAATTTTGGCAAGAATTGTTTAAACTACAGGGTACCCAACTAAAAATGAGCATTTCCTATCACCCCCAAACAATTGGTCAAAATGAAGTGGTTAACAAGGTCCTAGAAACAATCGAAGTGGACTAAAAGACAAAACACGTCAAAAATTAGTACCTAAGTTCTATGGACCCTATAAAATCATGTAATGCATTGGAAAAGTGGCATATAAATTGGTTCTTCCAACCCACTCCAAGGTTCATCCAATTTTTCATGTGTCTTGTCTCAAAAGGGTTGTGGCATCAAACTGCAAGGTGCAAACCAACCTACTAGAACTTGATGAATAAATCTTCATTTGGCTTCAGATGGTAGTAGTATTGGATACTGGAGAGCATCAATTATGTCAGCACATGATTCATGAAATATTGATCCAGTGGAAAGGCATGCCACCTAAATATGCCACATGGTAGACAACCATGATCCTGCAGTGATTTCCCCATATTCATCCTTGAGGAAAACGTTGCTTCGGAAGGGGCAGGGCATGTTAGGGTCGTACCCCTAACCTCCCTACTTAGGCTACATATGAGTTAGTTAGTTATTGTTTGTAGTCATTCTCTATGAATAAGGCCCATTAGATAATAGTGGATAGTTATTCAATGTAAAAGGGTCCACAAGTCCCACTAGGTAGTTGGTACCCATTAGTGACAAGACCACAAGTAGTTAGGGTTTTTGCTATGTGAAATCTATTTATAGAGATAGGAGACCATGGAATGCTTGTCTTGTGTTGTATATTTGGAGCTATGCTCAGTGGAAGGTCACACCACCTTAAGAGGCAAGTGAACAATATTTTATTCTTCTTTGCATTATTAGTATACAAGGGTATTTTTATAGATTTTATCTTATTGTCTCTTATTTCTAGTTAATTTGAAATTTTATTCTATGTATACTTGGTTGTGTTCCAATTTTCAAGAGTTAAGGAATACCACAAGAGCCCTGAGCCTTCTCATATCAAGTGTGGTGTTGTCCCTATGATTTTTTTCTCCTCTGCAAAAGAGCCCGGTAGAAATTAGTGATTTCTCCAATAGACTACATTGGTGAGTGGTTGCAGGTTCATCAGTGGAAATTTCAACCTTGATCTTTTGATTGGTTTCAAGTAATATCCAATGAAAGGGACTCAAGCTAAGAAGCAGAAGAAAGTGTTGAAAAGCAGAGTAGGAAGTGTAAGGATGGTGGTAGGAGACAATTTGTGGGTGGAATTGAACCTCTAGTTCATGGGTAAAACCCTAGTTAGTAAATTTCAAGGAAAAAGGGTGGCTATGGATTCATTAAACTTGTGTATTCAAAGAAAGTGGTCTCCAATGCTAGGATATGGACCAATCTTCCACATTCTTACCTGTGGCTCGTTAGTTTTTATTTTTGGTTCAGATGAATATGCTTGAAACATCCTCAAGGTTATTTAGTTTGGAAGTAGTTCTTACCT
>ML808744.1:95271-109941 GCA_009831015.1 Picea engelmannii
TCAACCTCAACATTGGTGACATGGGTCTTATGGTTCTTTTTGTTTCTATGTCCCTATGCTCATGAATTTAGTTGTTATTGCATTTCTTAGTTTAATTCTTAATTGTAGTTTTTTGTTTCTTTCCCTAACTCTTTTCCTTGCAATTGTCCTGCTCAGTAGACCCAACTGAGCTTGCAAGCACCTCTATTTTGCTCACTAAGGTGACGAAAGAGGTGCAAAAGATTGGTGACTCCACTGGGGAAAGGTATCAATTTCCTACCCCATTTGGGTTTTTCTTGCTCTTCTTTTAGTTTGTTTAAACTTGCAGGTACACTAACCGACCTAAGCCGACCTGCCACTCAGCCAATTCCAAGTTGAATTGAGAGAAATCCATTCGGATTTTTCATTCTCGGTCGTGTGTCATATATGCACGGGTTTTTAGGCCCACAGACGTGCATCATGCACACATGCACCTAATTCACAGTTTTGTTCTGCGCACGTGCACCTGTTGATTTGTCTATGTTCGCGCACATGCACTCTATGCGCCTCTATCTCCACTGAGACCCACGCATCTGTGCAAAAATTCACATTGTAAAGTTGTTGAGATGTGGGGAAGGCCATTTGCCTTCTTAAAAATGATTTCAATCATGTTTTAAAGCTGCACCACACTTAGTCCCCTCATCATATAAATGGGTTAGTCAAAAACACAGGCACTTAGGAGGATAAAATCAATTTCCCTTCTTTGCTTTTTTCCACATGGATGGCTTGTTTTGACCCACAAGATAAGTTGGAAATCATTTTTAATCACATTTAACTTGCATTGGGACTAGAAGTTGAATAAAAATCACTTAGTATGCTCTTCTCTCGCGCCTCCAAGTGATCTTGAGAACCAGAAAAAGACTGTGAAACGATTTCATCTCCCTTAAGAACATTAAAACCTTTAGGAGAGGACAACAACCCTTCTTGGGACTCCTCTTAGTTTACTTTTTCAAACACATCTTAATATTGTAATGGGACCATACATGCCCACATGCTACAAATATAGGATAGTGTTTGAATTTTTCTTTCTTAGATCAAATCACTAGGGAAGTTTAAAGGTTTTGTAACAGGCCCATACATGCCCACGTGATCAATCTAGGATAGTTTCAAAGCTTTTCTTAGATTACATCACAATAGGGAGTTAAAGGGATAGTAACAAACCCACATGTCCACATGCTAGCTTCCTAGGGACTTTTGAATTACGCAAGGTTGTACCAAAGGCACTTAGTTAATTAGGTAATCAAACACTTGTAAGGACCACGCGAAGTCCACATGCAGCAAGGTGACATCTAATTCACTAAAAATTGGCACACTTTCACTCACACACAAAAGTCACTTATCACTCACATAGCTTCTTCTTGAAACGTGGATGTCAAAGTAAGTTTCCTCCAAAGGGATTCTGAAAAAACCCCACCCTTTTCTTGATGAAACTATCCACTCCCATTTTTAATCAACGAGGTTGGTTTACACCCCCAACCTCCCAAAACAACTGCATCTAAAATATTTCTAAAAACTCACTAAGTTTTCCTCCACAGGAGGTGCCAAAAGAAATTTTTTAGTCTAGGTAGGATTTCGGGGATAGGCATCCAAATAACTCCCCATTATCTAGTTCTCACATTGTCAAAACCATAGAAGTTGTCAAATAGGGAACTGAAAATCCTCCAAGTCAAGTGTTCCTAATACCATAAGGAAGGGAGATACCCATGAAGGGTTGAAGGCTGAGGTCTGGTTGTTCTGTGAGTCCCCCCTTGAGGCACCCACCTCTTGGATGGGATCCATCCCGTGACCCATTTCTTAGGCCGAAAATCTAAATGTTGCACTTTGACCGAGGTACCTAGTGACCAAATTTTAGGACATCTACCCAGGTGGAAATTGTGGGATGCAATTGCACCTTGATTGGATTTTGTGTGGCTATTGGGAAATATCACCATCTCTTTCAGGATATGCCCCCTTTACCCCTCATTATACCCAATTATTTCATCCTTCACTAATTTCTCTTCCAGTGACTTCAGACCCCACTGTTGAGTACTATTGGAAGGTCCAGTGCTATTTGAGAGGCAGGACGTTACGTCTTCTAGGACATGAGCATTTTCTTTCTTTTTATTCCCCACGAGGATAAAACCCACTTACCCACATATATATGTTTCTTTTTCAAAACACATTTTATGTATGATGTATATCTGATTACAGTTTGATTTGGATATATATATTGTGAAAACATTCTACGCAAAGGCTCTTGTTTCTATATTACTCTCACCACTTTTTGCACACATTCACCTAGCTAGTCGGACATCATAGGGGAACCACAGAACCCTGTCATTCATGACGCTTGCTAAACCTCCCTCATATCTTAGGGGGAGTGTCTGGTCTTGCCCACTCATCAACACCTCCTTCACACACTCATGTGAGTGCTACTGTTTTAGGATCATCTTTGCTTGGTTCTACATTACTTGGGTCCACTTCCCAAGGTCATCCGTTCACTCGCTCTCCATTTCACGGAAGCGGGGGACCTACTTCCCCTCAAGGAGGAAGCACCAACCCACCTAGCCCCCCTCAAGGGTCAGGTTCACAACACACTCACACCATGGTCGGAGCTAATCCTCCCCCCCCACTACAGATGCCATATTTGGCCTCTCTCAACATATCGAATCTCAACAAACTCACCAATGATCCTATATTGCATGACCCCACATGGCCTACAATGCCCACCAAACTACCTTCGGACATACCAAAGTTTGAAGGAAAGGCAGGTGATGACCCTGCCAACCATGTCATAACCTTTCACCTATGGTGCTCCTCCAATAGAATTATGGATGATTCTATTAGACTGCAATTATTTCAACACACACTCACTAGCCCATCGGCCAAATGATATGTAGAAGAAAAATCAGGATCTCACGCCACTTTTGAGTCATTGGCCAAAGCATTCTTGACCTTATTCCAATTACCCATCCACCACGATAATGGTCTAGAACTACTTTCTAATTTCAAACAAACCTCAGCCACACATATCGTTGACCACATTCATGAGTGGCGTAGGCGACATAGTTTGTGCAAAGCAGAAACCACCAAGCAACAGTGTCTCGACTGGTTTCTTAGATCACTTGTCTCTCTCCTCAGTAAGGATGTAGCTTCCACCTTCCCTCAATCTGAAGAGGAAGCCATCAGTAAGGCCCAACAGTATGACCTCATCTATGCACAATCAAGGTACTTATTCATTGTACTTCCTGATCTTCTCAAACCTATGCCATTTGGCCAAGACAAACCGGGGATGTCTCACTCAGCAGACGGATTGATTGGTACCACCACTCACCACAGTCCACAACCCCAACCACCACCGATATATGGAACACCTCAATACTTGCCATCATATGGGGGTACTTCTTATTTCCCTCCCCCCCCTTATCAACAACCTTACCCTGTTGCAATACCTCCACCCATCAGTGGATCACCACCGGCACCCCCCATACATCCACCTATTCAAACAAACTCTGGTACCCCCTCTACCTCAGCGTATAGTACTAGAGAAATCACTACGCCTTCCTATGTACGTTATGGATCATTACCACCACAAAATCCATACTTCCCATTTCCTGGTCCTCCACAACCCATGGCTCCCCCACATCCTCATGCGGGGGTTAATTTTGTTCAACCCTCTGTCATTCAACAATACCAAAATTTTGAACAGTTGAATACAGCCAATCCAACCCATCCATCGAACAATGCCAAGAAGAAAGGACGGAACAAGAATAACAACAACCCAGGTCAAGGCGGGAATCAACCCCAACAACACCAATCCACTGGGGGCAACCAGAACCAGGGGCATCAAAACCCCCAGGGGGGAAATAATAATAAATGCCAAGGGAAAAATAAAAATAATGTTAAAACCAAATTCCCTTGTGCCCTTTTTGGTGATTTCATCCATTACACTCATCATTGCCCCCAAATCGTTGATTTCAAATGGTTGAAAGACTCTGGTAGTCTTCCCCATCCTTCAACACTGCTTGCCCCTCAGCAGGCACCACAACAATACGTACAACAACCCCCTCCTGCCATGATACAAAATCCTATTCCACATCAAGGTGTGATAAACACCCAATATGACACACAACATCCCCCACCTCAGGTGGGAAAATACCTCAACCCCAACAATCCAGCAGATCGCACAATTATCCTCACTAGTGAAGAAGAAATCCTTCTGCAAACACGTAATCGTCAGTATCATGCACCCGCTGAGTTTCCTCCCATCCCTCCAGAGACAAACCCCACAGTGATGGGACCCCTGTTGGTGATTTCTCACCCTACCGCCGAGCCACCTCTTCGCATCCCTCGCATCCCATTGCGCAGGAATGTCCACAACCCACAGGCTAGGGCCTCTCATAACTATAGTTTGGTAGATGACTTAGCACAATCCCTGGCTGCCATGTCAGTTTTGGAAGTCCTCCAGACTTGTCCTACTTAGCGGAAATCATTACTTTCCGCCTTGGGGGCAATCGACCCCGCAGATACCCGAGTCATTACCTTTGATCTTGACAGCGGAGAACCTCGTCTTCCCGCCTTGATCACTTTTCAAATACCAGTAAAAATACGGAACATCACAGTTCATCGGTGTATCATCGATGACGGTGCATCTACACGCATTATGTCCAAAATGGTATGGCAGAAGCTTGGTTCCCCCGAACTCATACCCTCTTCCATCACCTTACGAGCTTATGAAGGGCGACCATCCTCTCCTGAAGGGCTCTTCCAAAATGTCCCCGTCGAACTCAGGGGCAAGACTATTCTCATCGATATCAAAGTTATCGATGCCCCACTCAATTATAATATCCTGTTCGGTCGTAGCTACATGTACGCTATGAAGGCAGTGGCATCTTCCGTATTTCGGACAATGATGTTCCCTCACAATGGGAAGATCGTTACCATTGACCAAGTCTCACATTACGAACCTAATCCATCTGCCAACATCGATAACATTCTTCCTCTCATTCACACAAGCCACGACACATATCCACTCGTCGAGATGGGTCCTGGCATTTTCAAAGATCCATCCTTGTTAGGAACTTACCATGAAGCACCACCACTCCTTCATCCTTCCAATCAAGTATGCGTCATATCATCTAACGGAACTCACACAGAGGATACCCTTCCTCTTACAGAGGCTTCTATCATATCTGACGTCCCACTCGTCGCAGAAACCCCCCCTCAAGAACCTCCTGGAAACTCATCGACCCCACCAGTCCATGATTCCACCTCTCCCCAATGACATATCGCAGTTTGGGAGACAGTTCCCCAATCCATCACCCAAATTCCCTTCTTTTACCCTCCACCAGGTATCGAATCTTTTCAGGTAGCCGCAATGCTCACCCTACCTAATATGGTGTTAGCAATCCCAGTTTGGTATTTACACCCACCAGAGATGGTCCCCCAACCATCCCTTCCCCCCAAAAAAGAAGGAATCCCCATGATGATTCCCTTACTTACTCCCACCACACCCCCACTCACTAACCCCCCTACCACAGCTGGGGGCAGGAGAAAGAAGAAGGATCCCACAACTCCACTTCCTCCACACATCCCACCACCTTGCACACTGTGTGAGAAAGAGGGACACCCAACCAACAACTGCCCATCTCTACCAGAGTTACAGAATTTGATTCCACTCAATCACACTCCCCCAACACTCGCCACTACAGCTAGTCCTGCCACTACCACCCCCCCTTCCAATAATAAAGGGTTGCGGACCAAATTCGCTTGTGCTATATGTTCAAAATATGGCCATTATACCCACCATTGCCCAGCACTGCCACGCTTTCGACAGACATTAGTTGCAGTACGTCATATCTTCCAGAGAAACCCCAGTCTTGCTACGTCCTCCTCCACCAATATCACTGACATCCGGTATGTCACCACTTCAGTCAATGAATGTATGAGATGCCCTTTCTCTCTCTACGATTCATTAGCTCATTTTACATACCAATGTCCTATGATCCTTGAATACAGGCAACGCCAATTGACCCTGCTTCAACAGCCTACAAAGGCGATAATTGACATTACCTCGTCAATAGAGGATCTTCATGTTATTTCTCCCAAACCCGAGGCCCTTCCAACTCCTCCCTGGTTCTTAAACGACTTATATGAGGATTCACCCCCCAATCCCCCCAACTCTCCCGCTCATTCCCCTATGGACATTTTACACCCAACTACCATGGGTACCCCTTAGTACTTTAATATATGGTTTATGTCGAGTGAACCCTCACCATCTCCTAACATTGTTCCCCCTGCTTCTTCCTCACCAGGGGGAAACCACACGACCACTATCACCGACATCACTCCTCATGACCCCTTGTATTCTCGTCACTTCCAATGCGATGAGGAAATACTCAAAGAGTTAAACCACCCAGACCCCCCCTGGGATGCGCTACACCATCGCGCGCTCTTCTCTCCACAGGAAGCCTCCATGCCTCCTAACCAAAACCCCATTTACATGGTCGAAACCAAGGATTTTATCCCATCAGGGCCTATCGACTGGTTCAAAAACCCCATTCCTGCCCCTGATGATTTTGAAGAAGGAAACATGGCCAACATTTCCCCAACCATTAAAATCAACATTTCCATCAAAAATGGCATCGTTGAAGAAATCACCATTGGAGCTGCTTGCACTCCTCAGGAAATCACCGCATATACAGCCCTCTTACAGGAATATAGGGATATTTTTGCCTGGTCATACACGAAAATGCCTGGCCTCGATCCCTCCATCATTGAACATTGCATCAACACCTAGCCCGACATTACACCTGTTCATCAAAAACAACGACCGCTACACCCATCCAAAGTTGCGGCCATCAAAGTCGAAATTGACAAATTACGCGTTGTCGGGTTCATTTACCCCATCGCCTATACCTCATGGGTTTCCAACCCTGTACCCGTTAACAAAAAACAAGGTACTATCCACGTTTGCACCGACTTTCGCGATCTCAATCATGCATGTCCCAAAGACAACTTTCCAACACCTTTCATCGATCAAATTATCGATGATTGCGCAAGCCACGAGGCTCTATCCTTTATGGATGGATTCTCTGGTTATAATCAAATTCAAATTCACCCCGCCGATCAATATAAAACTGCATTCACTACCCCGTGGGGTACTTTTGCATATCGTGTCATGCCTTTCATATTAAAGAATGCTAGCGCAACTTTCCAGCGGGCTATGACATACATATTTCATGATCTGGCTCATATCATCCTCGCCTACTTGGACGACCTCACAGCTCGATCCAAGAAACACACCCAGCATCTTGATGATTTACGAATCATCTTTCAACGGTGTTGTCAGTACAACATCCACTTGAATCCTCTCAAGTGCGTGTTCTGTGTCACCACAGGGTGCCTCCTCGACTTTATTGTTTCCCAAAGCAGTATCACCGTGGACCCCCTCAAAGTCCAAGCTATCACCGAAATTCCACCTCCCTGAAATTTACGACAACTTCAGAGCCTACAGGGAAAAGCTAACTTTCTTAGACGCTTTGTCCCAGACTACGCCATACGCGCACATGGTTTCCTTCGCTTACTACGTCACGACATCCCTTTTCACTGGGACGACCATGCCCAATAGTCATTTGACGATCTTAAAACCGCCCTCTCGAAGGCACCTTTAATTAGTGCATCAGACTACAATCGTGACTATATCCTCTACGTATCAGCATCAGCTGTATCAGTAGCGGGAGTTCTCATCCAGCCAGGTGATGACAATCGTGAGCATGTCATTTATTACGTTAGTAAAAACCTCTCAGGACCACCCTTGAAGTATAAACACGAAGAGAAACTTGCTCTAGCAGTCATCCTCGTAGTCCAAAAACTATGCCACTACATTCTACTTCAAACAACAAAGGTCATCGCAGATTCCAACCCTATGCAATACTTGCTTAGTCGTCGACAAGTTAACAACAAATTTGCTCGATGGATCGTTATCCTTCAGGATTATTACCTCAAGTTCTCAACGCCTAAGAGCAAGAAGGCCCTCATTCTCGCTGAACTTGTCACGACCCTCCCCTCTGACACCACCAGTACCCCTGTCAACACCGACTTTCCCGACGAACATCTCTTTTACATCACCTCGGATGATCCTTGGTACGGAAACCTCCTCGTCTACCTTTGAACTCAAAATTTTGGTAACCACCTTTCATGAGATTATCATCGTCGTATTCACCATCAGGCCCCCCGCTACCTCCTCATCGGAGACATCCTGTACCGACGGGGAGTTGACACCATTCTTCGGCGATGCTTGACTATTGACGAAGCCGATAGAGTTTTAAACGACTGCCACAGTGTCGCATGTGAGGGACATCTTTCGGGCATATCCACTGCTCAGAAGATTATCCGAGCCGGTTACTTTTGTCCTACCTTGTTTCACGATTACATTCACACCGTGAAACGATGTGAGCAATGTCAGCTCTACGCCACTAAAGCCCGGGCTCCCCCCACTCTTCTCCACCCTGTCATTACTGTCGGCCCTTTTTGTAAATGGGTCATCAACTTCATGACTTGTAATCCCCCCTCCAGCAATGGTCACAAATACATCGTTGTCACCGTTGATTACTTCACCAAATGGGCAGAAGCTATGCCCACCTTCAACAACATCGCTGACACTGCAGCACGTTTTTTCTTTAACCACGTCATATCCCGCTTTGGCGTACCCCTACAACTCGTTTCTGATCATGGGAAACACTTCGAGAATGAGATCTTCGTCGAACTCTCATCTCGGTTAGGATTCTCTCACGAGTTTGCCTCACCATATTATCCTCAGTCTAATAGACAGGTCGAAGTAGTTAACAAAGTCCTCAAGACCATGTTACAGCGCATGGTTAATAAACATAAAACCAATTGGAATCATATGTTATTTTCTGCGCTATGGGCTTACCGTACAGCTGTGAAAACAACTACTGGTTTCACACCATTTCATCTAGTCCATGGGGTTGAGGCCACTCTTCCCATCGAGTGCGAAATTCCCACCTTACGCACCACAATTGAGCTATTACCCGACACTGCTCCAATGGAGCAGTGCTTGCTGAACTTGGAATCTCTGGATGAAGATCGCCGATCTTCCTTACAGAACAACGAGGCAGCTAAAAAATGATCCAAGGCTACCTTTGATCGCCATGTCAACCTTCGCTCATTTCGTGAAGGTGACCTCGTCCTGGCTTACGATATCGCTCATGATACCTTTGGCCATGGCAAATTTGAGTCACTCTGGCATGGCCCATACATTATCCAACATTGCCTCACCAAAGGCGCATACATCCTGGCCTCTCCTGAAGGTCTCTCTCTCAAAGAACCCATCAACGGGTTGTATCTCAAGAAATTTTATGCTTAAACGTAGTCATTCTACTTTAGGTTATTTATTTTCTAGCGTTTTTAATCTTTTTTCCTCCCTCGCGTCTAAACTATCCTTTGTGCTATTGATAGATGCTTCCTCCACCAGCCTACCACATCGTTTACGCTGACGGCGCCAGCCATTGGAGAAAAAATCTCGCTTCGGCTGCTTGGGCTCTCTACACCCCCTCACATGAAATGCTCCATTCGAGCGGCATATGTTTGGGTTCAGCAACCAACAACCAAGCTGAATACACCGTCATCATTGGCCTCCTGGCCGATGCCCAGCATCATTGTATTCATCACCTTAGCGTCTTCCTCGACTCTCAACTAGTCGTACTCCAGCTCAACAATGTGTACCGCGTCTGTGATCCTTACCTCTTTCGCAAATACCTGCAGGTTAGAATTTTATCTCGACATTTTGATTCCATTACATTTACACATATTCCAAGACAATTGAATCAAATTACAGATAACCTAGCTAATATTGTGTTAGACTGGCATATATCACATCAAACTACCTCTACACATACATAAACATATAATACAAACTGTCATCACAGATATAGGTTAGACATCATCAATACATTAACAAAACACATGTAAACACCACATAGATCTCAAAAATGTATACTCATGTATATATCAACAGGTCCACAGTGTCATCCAACTGTTTACATGCAAAAATACAACTATCCACAGGCCAATGAAGCACCTTGGTACAAAATGGGCTCACCAACCTATATACAAAAAATATCTATACATCAATACATCGAGCACCACTCACGGTGCCTCTAGAGCACCACCGCCTGCTCCTCCCTCAGGCGTTGGCGGCCCACCACCACCTGCCCCAGGCAGTGGTGGTCCACCCCCTACCAGCCCCTCCTGCCCCGGTGGTAGTCATATGTTCATCATCGCAGCAGCCATTGTTTCTCGTCGAACTATGGCTCGCCATGGCGGAGGCACCCCCACACACTGCTCCAGGAAAGCCTCATCCTGGATGTGAGACCATATGCCCTCAGGCACATCTTATAACACCACCTCCAGACGACGGTGTATGTCCTCCAAATCCACTATGGTAGCCACCGGAGGAGCATGTGATGGCCCATCACCAGGGTCATCAAACCGACGTCTCCTCGCTGCCCTCTCTGGCTCAGCAGGTCGCACTGTGACGTCCTCACGTCGTCATCTCTCTCCCCGCGGTAGTCTCTCCGGCTCCTGACGAGCCGACGCTCTCTACAACTCCACCTCGCGCCTGTGAGGTGCCACATCTGCACATGCAAACAAACAAAATATAGTATCAACATCTATATCATATACATAAGGCATGTTATCTCAAAAAACACAAAAACATACATATCAACATCATCAATCAACATACCTCAGCGGTCAAACACCTCCCCTGGAGGTAGCACCATGTCCGGATCATCCTGGAAGTCAACCTCGGCATAGGGGTACCGTAGTATCACCTGCAGCATCTGTCACCATACCTATGCCTCCTCTGCAGTGAAGAAGTGGCCACCCTCACCACCACCATGGAAAAGCAACACGGTCGACCACCGCCTCAGCCGCGGCTCTTGCACCCCAGGCACACCCAATAGAATCCTAGGGTGCAACATCGACATCCTCTCTAGAAACCAGGCCACCATGATGGACCCAAAGGAAAACTCTCACGTGTCTGTGGACCGACAGTGGTCTAGCTACCCCACCATCCTGGCTTGCAGCGTAAGCCCCCAGGCGAAATGCTCGCCAGCCAACACCCTCTCCATCACCATCAACTAGCCTCCGCTGATCCGCTGCGTCGCTAGTGAACCATATACTCTCACAATCATCACTGCTATACAGCGATGTGCTAGGGTATCCATCGCCCCAATACTCACAACTGTGTCGGACATATAGTTCATCCTCAAACAATACCTCCGGCCCACCATCGCTAGAGGCATATCTCTAGGTAGTACTAGCTTCGTCGGCAGGGGCATTCCCCGAAATGGGAGCCCAATCAGAAAATACACATCCTCCACCGCAGTGAAGGGAATCTGCTCTCCCCACACTATGAAGCAGTGCAGGTCCGGACTCCACATCCGGATAAGAAACTGCAGGAGATACTCATGTGCTTGTATCAAAGGGCACTCAAAAAACTTTAGCAGCCCACAGGCTTCCAAAGTCGCACGCACGCCTGGCTCCTCAATAGCCACGGCATATCGCAGTTGGGACCAATCCCTCTCTCGCCATCCAATCGGCATCGTGCACACAGCTCACCTGCACCACACAAAACCGTCCTAAGTCAGCCACATGGACAATCCAACACATCATAAAGACATGTTTTATACCTGTCAACCTTGCCTCCACGACGCGGTTTTTTCACCCACAGACGCACACACATGCACGCCTATACACCTTGTGGGTGTGCACACATGTGCACCTATACACCCCACAGGCGCGCACATATGCGCACCTGTTCAGTACACAGGCGCGCATGAGTGTGCACCTGATCACTACACAGGCGCGCTCTCAGGCGCGCACATGTGCGCGCCTCTTCAACCGATAGGTGCGCACACGTGCGCGCCTGTTCAGCCGAAAGGCGCGCCCATCGTGCACACCCTTAATTCCCTTACCTGTGCTCCCATGCGCGTTTATCTGGTGGACAGGCGCGCATGTGCGCGTGCCTATTACTGGATCGCCCGCGCATGTGGGGCCTATACCCCCTAAACACCTCTATACGGCCCTCCATACATCCCCTGCCCAAAAAATGAAATCCTAATTCTATGCAGGATGATCAGACCACTAACCTGATGCTTGCGGGTCCTCAATTGAATGCCTCGTCCTCCCCGAATCTCACAATCTCCTCTGAATGCTTCTCGTCCAATCACTATAGCAACAAGTACAAATGAGGTGGCAATGTGGGCCCTACAGCTATATATAGGCCTTTTTGCCAAACTTCCACTCACCATTCTAGGAGCCCACGGTGTCCATTTCTCGATCTGTCTTTAGCCACGGGATCAGCATCCCGTCATCTACATCACAACAGTCCCTGGGCCTCTTTTCATCCTGAGCCCCCAGGGCACCATTTTTCATACCCTAATCAGGTACACATGCACATATTCACGCTTATCAAATACATGCTCATATCTTCGATTCTCTTCAAATATTGTTCACGTCGGGTATTTGGTTTTCATGTGTGTAGGTACTTGATCATCATACATCGGCACAACCCCTTCAGGTATATACTTAGCACTGGAATGTAGTCCTTCCCTTTGTATCACACTTACATTTCTAGTCACACCCTCTGACATTTGCCTCTAGGATCCCCATTCCCGGCTTTGCAGTACCCACACCTCCATTTGCATCTTCGGTACTATCACCTGATAGCATTCTTACCCACATGAGTTGTCCCATTCATAGCACCTTTTGGCACTTCTGACACTCATGCTATTTTTCAAAACCCTTTAGGGATGGGAGTCCCGATAGTCTTACATCATGTCGTGAATCAACCACATACTCCTTCTCCTCATTTTTCTAGCTTTCCCAATGGACTCCCAGATTATCTCTCCACAGTTCTATGGTCAGGCTGCATCTCCACAGTAGCATGAACCCTCCATCTCATCCACACTCCGTATACCCATCTGCAAATCTCCCTTCATTTCACCTACCTCATACAGAGACCCACCCATGGGGCCCCCACCCTTCATCAGTTCTCCGAGAAAATTATGCCCTACTCGGGCCCACCATATCACACTGGGGCACCCGTTTCTGTATTTGTACACTTCCCCCCAAATATTCATTATTTATTGTACAAACGCATTTATTTTTTACCTTACCTTTTGGTCATCACCTTTGGGCGACCTACTTCCCTTTTTGGACAACCGCAACCCATGTCACCCTTGGTTGGAGCACTACTTATCATCCACCCTTGCCGACATCGTCCATATCTTCAGAGTATCCCACAGGCCACTTACCTCTGCCCTCTGAATTTGTTCACCTTGTCCCGCCTCTGGCACAACTTATCCCCGGTCTTGTCGTCCCCCAGACACTCGACCTCGTTGAACGGTTGCGGCCACTTTTTATCTCACACATACTCCAACCAAGGGTAGTCTTGAGTCTTCCCACATCTTGACTATGTCCATGTACCTCCTCCACTTCCTCACCTCACCTAGTAGATTTCACGAAGCCATTTGCTTCTGGGAGTCACGTCCCCCTTTTTTGTCGACATCAACACAGTTTTCTAGAAGGGCGACAGTATCTTGATTCTCATTATCCACTCACTGAGAGATCTCGGATGGCACAGGGTGAAACACCATTGCTCCCTGCTGTCGTTGACCCCCATAACATTCAACGCCAACACTTTCCCATGTTACGGTGGGTCTTACTTTGCGACTATTGCAGTTAGTTCTTTCATTTGCCGAAGACCTCTGAACTTGGTTGGGCTATCACTGCCCACATAATTGGTGATACTTATTACCACGATCACTACCTACTATTCAGAATATGTTCATCTGCAGAATTGTCTTCTGCCTTTATCACGACCGCCCCCAAGGGCACTGCAATTGTGTACACCAACATTTCAGTCATCTTTTTTTGGAGTTGCATGACACGAGCATGGGGCATGCCCACCTCGTTTGTACACAGTTTTTTGTTTTCCACACCTCATGGAAGTTCAAGTCCTACCGGTTCCTTTTTCCCTCCAACGGATCGCTCTCGACGATCCCACTATTTCTCTCTCTTACAACAACATTCTCAGTAGAAGAAACATTGATGGATTTTGTCTATACGTATGCTCCTAACCTCATCCATCAGGGGGCATCTGTTATCACTGAAATTTCGTCCGCACATGGTTACAAGAACTCAGCATCGTCAAACAGTGATGAAGTCATCCATGGACCTGAATTAATACCAAGGCATTCATAAAAAGGTCAAAAAACTATACAAAGTAGTGAAAAATTGAAGGGCGCTATAAAGACACTAGGCGCGCGCGCACATGCGCAGAACAAGAACGCAGAAATCATGCACATACGCACAATGCGCGACTGTTATCGCAAAAAGCCGCGCACCTGCTAAAAAACACATTTATGAGAGTGGTCGGACTCCCACCCACTTATGGTTCAGCTCCCAAGCCGATTTGAGCCTCAAATCTGGACTGGATTCAACTGGATGGTTGGTCAAAGACCTAGAAATGCCCTAATTAGCCTCTTTTCACACTACAAAGCAGTTAAACAATAGCTCAAAGGAATGCTATAAAAAGGCCATGGATGCACCTCATTTTTCAAGGAATTCAAAGTAATGTTATGC
>ML808744.1:120482-141817 GCA_009831015.1 Picea engelmannii
AGGTGAAACAGAAGTATTGTATTTGGAGCATGTATCTCATTAGGAGGTTTCCCCCTCGAAGAGGCAAGTGAACAGGAGAGGATCTCTTCCATAATAGGATCCATTGTATGGTGTTGTTGTACCTTAAGGGTTTGAAATAACAAAGTGGATATTTCTCTATATTTCTATTGGATCATTGTATGTCATTGTGTATTCATATCTCTGATAATTAACAATTTGTATCAGAGCACTTTCTTTGGCAGTGGGCAATTTTTATTTTTATTGTTTGCATATTTTTCGAAGAAGAAAAAGAGGCCCGCAAAACTCCATAAACATTATGTAGTATTTAGTGTGGAATTTGCATAAATTAGTTGTATATCTGATTTCATCTAGGAAAAACAACCAATTTAAAAAAAATTGTATAAAACAGGGTCTGGGAAGTGGAGTTATCGACATTTTAAAATCTGCACTTTTGCAGGGTTTCTTTCATGAACAACCGCACAATTTTGCTTATTTATGTAGAATCTAGGGCCGAATTTTCCCAAACAAGTTACATATATATATTTCTCTCACAATTTCACCCAATTAAAAAAAAACAAATCATCTAAATCGAAGCTATGGAAGTGAAGATATCGTTTATTTAAAATCAGCCATTTTTTTAGGGTCTTCATGACAACAACAAAACTGCAGAGCTTATAACTTCTCACGGGGTGCTCAGATTTCTACCAAATCAGTTCTATTGGATAGAGGGTTTTCAGACTTCCAATCAATATGTCATGTGCTATAGCCTCTGCAAAATTTCACTTTCAAATCCTCTTGGGCATGCAGTGTGAAGCTAGGATCGAGATCCTAAAATTTCTCCATGATATTCAAAAGAAATGTGTTGCATATAAAGACCTAGGTATTGTTCATAACACGTACCCTTGTGTCAATGATGACTATGATCAAGAATGATATGCCTGGTATGATTTAGAGTCTGGTTATGAGGATTAGTACATGGATAGTTTTCATTTCTAGGATGACAACCACTTTCATATTTTATATGATGACTCTAATCCACATTATCTAGAGAACATCAATGTGCCAAATCAGGAGCTAGTTATGACTAACAATTTCTAGCCTACATATTCTACACTAGTAGTGTTCCTTCTAGACTCAACTTTGGCCCTTTCCCACTATGTGCATGGATCTTCTTATTTGGATCCACATGACAGGTGTCAATATTTAGAGCATCATTTTCAGTTGGTTATTGGGTTCTGATATCTTCTGCAAAGAGTTCACATGAACACTTGGACATGGGACCATGGTTTACAATGGCGGTTGGACTACTTCAGCATGGTGGCTTTCATTTCTACATGGGACCCTGGTTTTCTACTCTACTTCAACACTATGGTCCACACTTATCCATGGGACCCTGGTATATGGTTTTACACCCTCATAACAAGCATTGAGAACAATGCTTTCATAAGGGGGATTGTTGGTTATTACTCTCTCTTCCTACTCTTGGGCTGACCTAGGTTTAGATCTAAACAGGTTTCTAACAAAACCCTCTAAAACTATCGGCCCTCCTCATAAACCATAAGGCAACACAATGCACATAATGTACTGCACAGTCTCACCCGAGATATTTCTATGGGTGAATGCAATGCTCGCATGCTTGCAGTATGGGACATAGTGGGGACTTGGGATTGCAATTCATATTCTTCGGCCTTGATCTCGTTTTTATTTATATTACTCTTAATATCCATTCATTTGTTAAGTCTATGTATGCATTCTAACAGATCTAATATATAATAGATCTCATAGAATTATCCGTCCATCCATTCATAGTCTAACTACTTAAGAAGGTAAAAATGAAATAAACACAACACATAACACATGTGTTACCATGGTTCAACCCCTCCTGGGATACGTCCACAAATATCTAGCTTCTTATGCTCTTTTATTTAGATTTCTGCAAAATATGGCGCCACGTGCACTACAATTCTGATCATGCAATCACAAATCAGGATCTACAACCTTTGTGAGGCTAACTAGATTGCACCAGGATCCTCGGCCTATGATCTAACCCTCAATATATAACCACTTGACTCTCCTACAACTCAACAACTTACAAAATTATATCATTTCTTACAGTAGTTCTCCTAACTGAACAAAACAAAAATCAAGAACCAACCACGACCTAGACCTCCTAGGTACTTATTTATACTAACTTACAACTTATCAGCCATTACAATCTCTTAAAAAAACCCTAACCCTAGTGTGGTTAGGTTTACCTGCATGTGTGCCTTGCATGACTTCCTCCTTTACATGCAGATTTTCCCCGCACGTGTTGCTTTTCCTGCCAGCTGTATTTTTCCAAATTAAGCGTTACTTTCCAAAACTGGGCTTTTCCTCAAAATCAGCCTACACCCAATAGGCCCCCAACACTGACATGTGGCTTGTCTCGAGCCACCTAGGTAGTAGGTAGTGTGCGCTCCCTCAACAACATCTACTAGGTTTTGGAACTTGTCTACAAGTTCTCTTCCTCTTGCATGGACCTGCACTACTTTCCCTATCGGTGGCTCTATTGACTGCGTTGTGATATCCTTAGTGATCAATGTTGAGATATTTGTGTGCACATGCACCATTCTCTTATTTTCCTACTCCAGTTGTGAGATCATCTGCGTTGCTTCTCCTAGAGGGGTTCTACTTCCGCATGTCTCTCATGTTTTTGCATCTGCGAGCCCTTTAAATTTGCCTACAATTTCTTCGACTCTTGATTACCTTTCAGGCGCTTTGTGATGCTTGTTGTTTTTTTTTGTTCTTGAGCTCTTGTAAGGCTGAGTTGAGCCTTTCCTCTTCTTGGTCCCACTTTTGGACCTACTCATCCTCTTCCAGTATTGTCCAAAGATACATGGCTCTGTTAAACAACTCTTCTGTTGCGACTATGTGCTTCTATAGTTCTGCTAATTGGAGTGAAAATTCTTGTTTCCTCTACTCTCTGACCTTGGGAGGATTTGTAGGAGTCATCTTTTCTCTTAATTCCACAATCTCTTTCCTATAATGTTCAATGGTTTCGGAAATAAGCTTGAGTTTATCCTATGTTCTTGTGTCCTCTTCCTACACACTGTCAAGGATGTGATTGTAAATTGTTGTCACACCCTGTTCTATTATGTTTGTGCAGTCCTTTTCCTACTTGGTTTCGAGCTTGACCTGCTCGACCACCAATTCCAGGGCATCCTTTCCATTTCTCATCTCCTGTAGTTTTGCTGCATTTGTTATGGCGTGTGATTGTACCTCATGTGTGACACTAATTTGGAGCATGTATAGTACCTTGGTGGGTATTCTTGCTAATACCGATTCTACTTGCGCTAGATCCTTCAATGGTGTCTGGGTTATGGCTTCATCCATCTTCAAAATGTTAGTTGTCATTCTGAAAGTTTGACTCGAATGGACGATAGTTTGAACTGTGTCCTGCTTACTCGGTGTAGTCCTTGTCTCTATTGTTGTTGCTTAGGTGAAATATTGTGTTCCCCTTTTAGGCCTCTGGTCTAAATTGATATGCTCGAGGACCTGCTTTATCCTAGCCAACTCATATTGTATTATGCCTCTCTGGTGATGGGCTTCTTCAAATTATTTTGTTGTGCGGTCCTGCACTCTCTCTGCCACAAGATCTACACCATCCTTGGTGATAGTGTATTATGGAAGTTTCTTATATGCCTTTGCCTTCTTACGCACCCCCCCCCTGTATGTATTATTGGCCGCTTAGGTGGCCCTGTCTCTTGTGAGGTGGTTGTCGAGGGGGTTTCTTGCATCGCAGTGGCCCTCGATCCTTGTTCTTCTTGTCTTGTGGAAGTTTCCTTTTGTGCTTCCGTGTAACAACCCTAGTTAAATAAAGTAATTTTCATAGTTAAATAATTGTTTAAAGTATATTAAGTTTAATTAATTAATTAACTATGACAATTACTTTATTTAACTAGGGTTGTTACATACACCCACCCTTTAGGAAACTTCGTCTCGAAGTTAAAGTATTTTAAGATATAATGGAAAGACACAGGGGTCACACATTCATATCCAATAACCAACATTATTAGTAGATAAGCCAACATTTGTGCCAGTGAATGTGCAGAGGAATGGTTGGAAGGCATGACAAGGTGTTTTTCCTTAAGGGACTATGCATCCACTTCAAATGCAAAGATAGCGATCTTCCAATTAAGGGACAATTCCTTGAATTGGTGGGGCAACCTGGAGAGGCAGTTGCACCTTACCCCAGACACTGTCTCTTGGAACTTTTTGAGAAAAGGTTCTGAAGGAAATATCTACCATCTTACTATGAGGAACAACAGGTGGGATCATTTCATGCTCTAGTACATGGAAATAGGACCATAGAAGAATACAAGATCGAGTTTATGGAATTGGTCAAATATGTTTCATACATGGATAATGATCAACGATAGGAAGAACGCTTTGTCTATGGGTTAAACCCTAAGATAAGGGCCATGGTACGGATGTGGAAACAGTCTTCAGTAGTGGAAGTAGTAGAAAATGCACGTTATGCTAAGGAACACATGAACTTAAATGGAGGTATGAGGTCGACCTTTCCGCATCGTCCTGGATTCATGGGGAAGGCCCCTAGGAAAATTTCTAGGGGAGGGAGCTCCAGGCCACCTCCATATGGTAATATAGTCACACCAAGGACAGTCGCCATAGGTATTTCAATGGAAGCAAGTGTAGCATCCTATTCATCACCAACGATGCAGGCAGGTCCACGACCATCTCAGGGAGTAGCTAGTAGGGGCAGGGGTTCCAGGGGAAGGAACTCATTTCAAAGACCATCACATAGCAGTGCACAGGTTCCATCTCGTGTTACATGTTTGGGGTGTGGAGGACCCCATTACCAGCGTGACTGCCCAGAGTTACAATCAGGATTTGTGCATAGAGAAGGAAAGGCCCCGTTGGAAAGAGCAAGTAGCAGACACCAGATTTATGCAACAGTTAATAATCTCCAGTCAGAACATCAATCCACGGTGGTGGAATCGTCAGGTACGCTAAATCATATCAATGTTAAAATTTTATTTGATTCTGGTGCTACAGATAGTTTCATTTCACCATCTGCATTAGAAAAGAGTGGGTTGGCAGCCTACGAGCATAATGACTTTAAACAAGTCGAGATAAATTTGAGGGGAAAACAAGTGGTAGGACCTAGCGTTGATAATTGTCTAGTAGACCTGGGAGTGTGTACTATCAAGTTGAAGGTATACATCACTGCTCTCGAGGCGTATGACCTAATCATTGGAATGGATTAGTTAGAATCCCATCGCGTTATGGTAGATTGTTTCGCAAAAAGAGTGCTTTGTGTTCACGACGAAGGAAGGCCAGTGGAGATCCAGGGTGTACAGAGAAAGGTGTCTCTATGCTTTATCGCAACTATGAAGGTTAAGCGGTGCATGAGGCAAGGGTGTCGAATTTATGTAGTGGAAGCAGTGAGTGAAAGGAAAGGACCCTCCTTGGATCAGTACCCAGTATTGTCATAGTTTAAAGATGTTTTTCCGAATAATTTACCAGGGTTACCTCCTGAGAGGGAGCTTGATTTTACTATTCAACTAAAACCTGGTGCAAAACCAATTTCCAAGACTCTGTATCGGATGAAAGCGCCAGAACTTTGTCAGTTGAAAATGTAGTTGAAAGAGCTACTCGACTTAGGGCTAATAAGGCCCAATGTCTCACCTTGGGGTGCACCAATAATTTTTGTAAAGAAGAAGGATGGTTCCTTACGACTATGTATATATTACAGAGACTTGAACTGTGCTACAGTGAAAAATAGGTACCCAATGCCACAGATAGATGATATCTTTGATCAGATGAAAGGAGCAGCGGTATTCTCAAAGATTGATTTGCGATCAGGGTATCACCAGTTAAGGATTAAGGAAGGTGATATTCCTAAAACTGCCTTTTCGAACTCGGTTTGGGTATTACGAGTTTGTTGTAGTACCTTTCAGATTGACCAATGCGCCAACAGTATTCATGAACCTCATGAATGTTGTATTCTGGAAGTACTTAGATCGCTTTGTACAAGTCTTTTTAGATGATATCCTTATCTATTCCAAGAATGAAAGAGAACACGAGGAACACTTGTGAGTGGTGTTGTCTTGCCTTAGAGAGAACAAATTATATGGGAAGTTGTCAAAGTGCTCCTTCTTCCAGAAAGAAATTCATTATTTAGGTCATATCATTTTCGGTGAAGGAATCTATGTGGACCCAGAAAAGGTAAAGGCCATTATGGAGTGGCCAGTGCCAAACAATGCTCATGAGGTAAGAAGCTTCATGGGACTAGCAGGTTATTATCGAATATTTGTGGAAGGGTTCTCTAAAATAGTGAAACCCATCACCACTTTTCAATGCAAGGGGGTCAGGTATGAATGGATAGAAGAATGTGATAGTGCATTCATTGAGCTTACAAGGTTACTAACTAGTGCGCCAATTCTACGAATGCCATATATGGAAAGGGAATTCACAGTCTGCACGGATGCCTCGAAGCAACGGTTGGGGGCCATGCTAAATCTAAATGGAGGAGTGATAGCTTATGCGTCAAGGAAGTTGAAGAAACACGAGGAACTTTATGCTACTCATGATTTAGAGTTGGCAATTGTAATGCTACCTCTGAAGCTTTGGAGGCACTATCTAGTAGGGTGAAACTTTGAGCTCAAAATGGACCATCAAAGTTTAAAACACCTCTTCACTCAAAGGGATCTGAATTCCAGGCAAAGGCGATGGAGTGAGTTCATGAGTGAGTTTGATTTTGGTATTTCATATATCAAGGGAAAAGAGAATGTGGTCGCGGATGCCTTGAGTAGGAGACCACGTGTCTTCTCCTTGGTACCCTTAAAATTCAATCTGCGGGAACGTGTGTTGACGCAACTCCTTGGAGACAGTTGGTATTTAAAGGTTACTTCAAACCTCCAGAGTGGGAGGCAATTAGATCCAAAGTATGAGGGATATAGTCTGGAACCAGATGGACTGTTAAGATATCAAGGAAGGATGTACGTCCTCAAAGGTGGGGATATTCGAAGCATCATACTAAAGGAAGCCTATAGAGAACTTTATTGTGTGCATCCGGGTGTGAAGAAAATGTACGCAGACATGAGGAAGCTCTTATTTTGGATAGGAATGAAGCGCAATGTAGTGAAAGCTGACCACCATCACCCGGCAGGTCTCCTACAACCACATGATGTTCCTATGTCCAAGTGGGAAGTCATTTCCATGGATTTTGTTCTGGGGTTGTCGCTCACATCTCATAGACATAATGCCATTCTTGTGATAGTCGATAAGTTAACCAAGAGTGCTCATTTTATTCTGGTTAGAGACACTTATGATGTCATTGATGTGGCATGCATGTTTGTAAGTGAGATCATCTATTTGAATGCGATACCTAAGAAGATCATTTTAGGTAGGGACTCCAGATTCACTTCTAGGTTTTGGACAAGTTTGCAGTCAGTGTTGGGGACTCAGTTGAACTTAAGCACAACTTATCATCCTGAAACAGATGGGAAAACTGAGAGAGTAAATCAAGTCATGGAATACATACTTAGGATGTATGTCATGGATAATCAAACCCATTGGGATAAGTACCTACCTTTGGTAGAGTTTGCCTACAATAACAGTTTTCATAGCTCCATCGGAATGCCACCCTACGAAGCTCTGTATGGAAGGCCATGAAAAACACCATTGAGTTGGGAAAGATTAGAAGACAGAGTAACAGTTGGGCCAGAATTGATTCAAGAGATGGAGGAACAAGTGATTCGGATTAGGCTGAGACTAAAGGAATCACAGGATAGACAGAAACGTTATGTAGATGCACACAGGACAGATCGAAGTTATAAAGTGGGAGATCAGGTTTTCATTTGTATCAGGCCTAATAAGAGTACAATTCGGTTCGGGAAGGGGACAAAGTTGTCACCTCAATTTATAGGACCGTTAAAAATCTAAGAGAAAATTGGACCCATTTCCTATCATCTCGTACTGCCACCCCACTTGCATAAAACTCATAATGTTTTGCATGTATCTGTTCTACATCATTATGTTGCTAATGAATCACATAAACTAAATTGGAAGTAATTGCAGGTATCGGACGCGGGAACCCTCACGATAGAACCATTATGCATATTGGACCATAGAGTCCGACATCTTAGGAACCGTCTGGTAGACCAAGTTAAGGTCCAGTGGGACACGTTTAGTCCAGGATCTGCTACTTGGGAGGATGCCGAGACATTACGACAAGATTATCCCTCACTTTTTTTTACCACCTCGAGAATATGTTTCTCGAAGGTTGGGAGTATGTAATGCCACCTTTTGACTTAGACAACTAGGATTACCTGAGGCCTAAACACCTTTATTTTCTTTTCATAGTGAAACTATTTTATGATACACTTGAACTTTTAAGATTTATGAACCTTTATGAATGTTTAAATGTTATTGATGATGATGGATATGATGTGATCTACTATGTGAATGTAAATTCTATGAATGTTTAAATGTTATTGATGATGATGGAAAATGATGTGATCTACTATGTGAATGTAAATTCTATGAATGTTTAAACGTTATTGATGATGATGGATATGATGTGATATATTGTGTGAATGTGAATCTTATGAATGTTTAAATGCTATTTGAATGATGTTGGATATGATGCAATCCATTATGTAAATGATAAATCTATGAATGGGTAACGTTAATTGAATTATGGATATTATGAGATCTATTTATAACATGAAAACTTTGATGTTAAATTTGTTGGTACGCAATGTTATCTCCTCAAATAAATTAATCAAGATTTTACATTTTAGGTGATAGGGAGTCTTTTAAAAAGGTACTTTTTAAATTTTTAAATGTTCATTTTTCGAAGATTTACCCATGTAATAAAGTTTAAATAAAAGTTTGATTAGTTTTTGTTTGATCTAACTCAAATCTCAGGTTTTGGTGGCTTAGGCGAACACATCGATTGTTCATTAGCCACCAAAAGCCTTAGCTTTTGGAAGCTTAAATAAAGGAATCCAGGGCCATTTTAGCCACCGAAATCGTTGAAGCAGGTAAAGACCAAGCACGTCCTATCACACATTTCAAACGACGGGTTCGACGTTTCCATGATTGCATAAGCCACCGAAAGGACTAAAGAAAGAACCATTCACGACTGGAAAGCTGATCCCACTGTGATATGAGTGAATCTTTCCAGATTGCTATATCATTAAGTCATGCGTTGATGTACTTCCCATTGAGTTTAGTTATTCACCATGATTGTTGCACATCATCAATTGTTTCTCCACACTCCTTGCAATCAGTTCCACGTTCAACATCTCACCCCAATTATCTAAATTTTATCTCAGCCGAGCCGATTTTCTCTAAGACTACGCAGTGTAACTCTTCCAGAAATCTACTCTTTCGATCATAGGTTTGTGAAAACGTCGTGGCAAATGAATAAAGGAACGTCGACGATGAGGAAGGAGCTCAATGATATCAGTTACCTGGAATCACATCCCGAGGTATGTCAAATGTTCAAGGATGTAGGGTGTTACAATTTTTGCAAAAAATTAAAGAGTTTTCATCAGCAGGTGGCAGAGGCTTTCACTCTCAATTTCGATGGAAATATCGCAATCATCGGTCGAGATGAATTCGATATTGATGAAGCCCTCATAGCTGAAGTCACAGAGATTCCCACGATGGGAGAGAAATGATTTAAAACCACTGTCATTAAGAATGTTGAATTCATGACCTATTTAAAACCAGAACACAGGGGTTTGATTTGGAGGAAAGATATTCTTGTATCTTTCCTTGAAGAGAAATGGCAGCAGTTATTGAAATCTATAATGGTTTATATAACCTATGAAGGGAGATACAACAGGGTGATGATTTATCATTTCAAACTTATCAACCATTTGACAGGTAGAAACCCACTTAATCTTCCCTATTTCCTCCACCGAAGCTTATCCAAGATGGGTCATCAAGTCAAGGCCAAACCTAGTCAAGTTGTAGGTAGATTATCCCACCATAGTTTAATCAAACTGTTGGTTTGTGAGTTTTTGCAAAGAAAGGTAAAGAATGGAATTACTTCTTATTCTGGAATGATTTCCAGACTGAGGTTCAGCCAGAGGGAAAAAAGATTCCTCATTCCAAGAAATCCTCCACTCCCAAAAGTGGAAAGAGGAGGAGAAGATATATCTCTCCAACCCCAGTCAATCAACCCTCTCCTTCCTCTAAGCTGGGAAAAATGAAGAAGAAATTGAATTTTAACAGTGAAGAAGAAGAGGCCAAAGAATTCCTAGTGAACAAAAACATTCTCAATCTTCCTTACACAGATTCAGAAGATGAAGAGCAGCAGTTGGAAACAGGGCACGACGATTCAGTTACCACAGGGCTTGACAATTATTTTTTTGTGGATATATACACATCAAGTTATCAGAGCCTTCCATCACCTACACCCCGAGAAGAACAAGAGACACAAATTGCAGAGGCCTCATCAAGCAAATGAGTGAAACATAATAAATTAAAAGAAATCAAGAAGCTTAAGAAGAAGCTAGTCCAGCAAGAAGTGCTGGAAAGGGTAATAAAAACCAGGTATGAAACCCTATCAAAACACTTTGTAGAAAGCAACTCAGCTTTGGAAAGACTAGCCCATGAAAGCATAAAGGAGAAGAAAAAGAAAAACAAGATTGTAAAGGATTACAATAGCTTATGGAGAGTAGCTCAGGGTTTGAAGAAAAAGGTCAGGGATTTGAGGAAAAAAGAAATGTATTCAAAACACCAAGCTCATGCTTCTCTTGAGACCCTTGCAAAGGTGGCATTTCAGTGCAATGAACCAGAAGCAGCCAGTAACCCTACAAATTTTGAGCAAGATACAGAAGCCTAAAAAGATCAGTTCTGAGGCGTTTTTGAGCTGAGACAAGGGTATTTTTGAAATTTTGATAATATTAGGTTTTGGTGGCTTAAGAGAACATATCGATTGTTCATTAGCCACTGAAAGCAGAGCTTTCGGTAGCTAATCAGCCCGAATTCTATTTTCTCTAGCTACCGAAAGCACTGATAAGGCTGAAAGCTAATGTTTTTGCACAAATCCAAGTTTTTCTTGTTCAAAAGACTCAAAAGTGGTTCCAATCGATGGAAGATAATTAATGACATCTCGATCAAGAGTTTGTTTTGGTTTTGGAGATGCTTTAAAGGATAGAAAAGGTAAACAACGGTTAGCTATTGTCAAGGAGATAAGACTGTTGACTGTCAACGGGTGTCAAGCTTGACTCCTTCCATATCACATGAGATCCAGTAGCCTCGGAAGGCTCACTACACCTACCAAGAGTCTGAAGAACATAAGATAAGTTGAGAAGTTGGATTGATCTAGTCTACTTAGGCCAATTATTGAGTTTCTATTTTTGGAAAAATTTGATCCAGTAATCTAGAATATGGAAACTGTTTGTAAAAGGCTATAAAGCCAAGAACATTTGATGAACACAGGGTTCGATCTTGAGTTCTATAATCTATTTGTGTTGTATAAAAGACACTTTCTTTAATATATTAAGCTTTCAAGATTCTTTCATTTGTTATTGTCAGACTCTCCTTCATCTTTGTCTATGCATATGAGTTAAAATCATTATTTTGTCTATGTTTAATGGTCCCATGGTAACTGTCATCTTACTTTTGACTGTTAAGCAAGAATCATAAGCATCTTTGGCTAGTTTGTTGACCCATCATATATATTGGCTATGTATGTTCTAGTTAACTGATTGGTTTTCTTATCCATTTGTTTTACAAACCTATCTGATAATAGCTCCTGAAGGCCTTGTATTTCATGAATATAGCTAGACATTATTGAAGATACAATCCAGTGATTAAGATATTCATCTTGATCCAAACCCACACCTATTATTGAGAAAATAGTTACCAAAAAGATTAAGTTACCTAAGAGAGTTTCCTAGAGTGTTAACAAATTGGCGTCGTTGTTGGGGAGAAGAGACTGAAGCTCAGCTTCCCTGGGAGACGACAAGATCCAACTTTGATGATAGACAAAGTTTGGACACATTTTTGGGTTGTAACCATCTATCTGGCGACTCCATTGGAACGAAGTGGCTCCGAGAAGAGCTCACAGAAGGGAAAACCAAGAAAGACCACTGGAAACACCAGTTCCAGATCCTGAGAAGATCATCAGAAGGGGAAAATATTTGTAAAGACAAACTTCTGGATATGCAAGAGCATCTAATCCAGGTATTTCAAAAAACACTTCTTCTTTTATATCTAAATAACCTCTTGTTGAATCCCCTTCTGCTGAAACTTCTAGTTCTTAGAAAATTGAAATTGTGTCGAAAATCTTGAAGGGTGAGGAGCCTTCAATTTCCTCTGATGTTATAGATTATATTTCTGAGCATGTTATTACATCCAATTTGAGAGAAGAATTTGTAGGATCCCCTCAGCAAAAGGACTCTTCCTCTTCTTTGAATTCTTCACCAACTAAGCCTATAGAGGGTGTATTCCATACTCATACCAGTCTGCATGTTCTTGAAGATATTTTACAAGATCTTTCCTCTAAGGGTGAAGAAAACTTAGCCTTACTGCTCGGTCAGTTTTATAGAGCCTCTTATTTTTCACCTTATTCAGGAAATTTTGCCCAGGGTAGTCATCCCACCAGTGTTTCTCCTTCTTTCCTCAATGAAGTAAGACAACCATTGTTTATAGGATCACCTATCCCATCTCAACTTTCATCTTCTGAAGATTATTCCTCTGCATCAACCCCCAAGATTTCCATGGTTGTCCCTTTGACCAAGATGGAACAAATCTTAGCAAATAGGTATGCCCCTCTTGTGTTTCCCAATCCCTTATTAGCCATGCCAACAGGAGATTATCATAAATATATGCCGAAGTTTACCGGATCCGGGGATTATACTGTTGAAGAACATATAGAAGCTCTCTATGCTTATGTTGAGAACATTAACATTTTAGAACAAGATGTTTGGACCAGAATTTTTGTGTAGAGCTTGGATGGCCAAGCCAGGAAGTGGTTCAAGGAACTACCAGCAAATTCAGTGGCAGGTATTGAGCGGTTATATGAGGTGTTTTTGAAACACTAGGGAGAAAGAAGAGATCTCTTGTATTACATCTCTGAATTCGGAAATCTAAGAAGAGAAAATGGGGAGTCGGTCTCAGACTTCACCAAAAGATTCAATAAGATGTTCGGCAAGATTCCTGTAGAGATCAAGCCAACTGATGCATCAGAAAAGATCACTTACTCTTCTTCCTTTGATCTATAATTTTGATTAATCCTTAGAGAAAGAAGATCAACCACACTCGCTTTAATTGAAGATGTTTCTCTTAAGGTTGAATCTAATATTATGGCATCTCATAAACTTAAAGGAAAATTTGAGAGAAATAAGTCTTTTGCCGACCCTCCTTCTTCTTCAAATACCAAAATGGAAAAGATGGCCAAGATGTTGGATAACTTGACCTCGTAAATGTCAAAATTGAAAATTCAGAGTCAGCAGCCAACAAGAATTAAAGAGTCCAATGCTTATGCTCCTGGGAATCCAAATGCATTCCCTTATAGAAGGAACAACCAACAGGTCCACATCCTTCAGAGAGACAAGAATGCAGCTGATGATCAAAGAATCAGGGCCCCCTTCCAAAATGCAATGCTAGAAGAAGAACAGGAGCTACCTCATGACGAAGTTGAAGAAGAAGATGACATCAATTGCTTTGGGGACAAAAATGATTCCTCCTTTTTGACACAAGTGGATTATGAGGAAGCCCAGATGGATGAATAGATTCATGAGGCAAGCATTGAAGAATCTTTTTATCAAACAGATGATCAACCAGGTTACAATTTAAGATCTAAGACTGCTACTCCAAAGCCATTGCTTGCTTCTCCCAGGAAGAAGAAAGAAGTTTCTACCAAGCAAACTGTTTCTCTTGTAAAGTAGACCTCCACTCCTACAAAACAACAGCAAAAGCAATTGCAGCCCCAAGCCAAAGAGCAAGTCATCCTTAGAGCTCCTCCTAACGAGGTAAAAACTTCTGATAGATTATCATACTCTTTTAATTTCGAATCAGAAATTCAGAAAGTAAAAATACCTATTCCATTGAATGAACTTATGAAGAATGACATTTTCAAGTCTACTATCCTGAATTCCCTTGAACCAAAGACTCCTCCAACTGCTGATTATGTAAACCTACAAGATGACAATCCAACGGTGACTATAGGACCTATGGTAGATGATCGAGACGACTCTTTTCCACCTTTCTACATATCCCTAAATATCCATGACAAGATCCTTCACAACTGCTTGCTTGATTCAGGAGCATCACGCAATCTTATGCCTAAAGTAGTGATGGATGAACTTGGGCTTGACGTCATAAAACCTTATCATGACCTCTTCTCTTTTGACTCTGGGAAATTCAGATGCCTCGACCTCATAAAATACCTTGTTATAAACCTTGCCTAGTTGCCAATGAGAAACATGGTAATGGACATTGTAGCGGTTGATATCCCACCCAAGTTTGACCTCCTCTTGTCACGTTCATGGAGCAAAAGACTGGGGGGTACCTTGCATATGGATCTTTTGTATTCCACAGTCCCAATGTTTGAAGGAGAGATAAAGAGACTTTACAGAGAGAATCAACTTGCCTACATCATTAGTGATGGGAAAAATTATGTAAATCATCCCATTTATGCTTTAGACACAGACTTTGGCTCGTGCATTCTTCAAATAGATGATTCTCAGCCAGCTCCTTTGCAGATCACAAAGCCTACTTATCAGCAAACTGATGAAGAGAGTATTCTCATGTGGACCATGTTCTTTGATGGTGCCAGTACCAAAGACTCAGCAGGTGTAGGTGTAGTTTTGATTTCTCCTTCGAAGGAGGCTATGCATTTGTCTTTTAAGCTTGATTTCAAAACTACTAACAATATAGCAGAGTATGAGGCTTTGATATTGGGTGTAAATTCTGCCAAGGAGATGGGAATCAAAGAACTAAAAGTGTTTGGAGACGTGGATCTTATCATACAACAAGTAAACAGTATTTTCCAAGCAAAACATGACAGATTGAAATCCTACAGGGATGAGGTATGGAAAATCAGGGACTCTTTTTTCCATTTTTTACATTTCTTATGTACCCAAAGCTATGAATCATCTTCTTGATTCCCTTGTTGTTTCAGCCAGTATGTTTATTCCTCCCATGCCTCCCAGACTCAATTATGAAATCCAAGTCAAATATAGACCATCTCTGCCCGACAATATTAAATATTGGAAAGTTTTTGAAGATGATGATGAGCTTAGTATATTTCTCCAGGTGGTAAATGAATTTTTTGATATTCATATCGACCAGAAAAATCAAAATATAGAGGAATCCAAGAAGCTTAAGCTAAAAAGAAAAATGGGACAGCATGATATCGTTCAGCTGCCCAACAATTATATACCTCGAGGTTTGGTGCCTCTTGAGAATCTTTTCAATCATAACGATGTCCCCTACAAACCTGATAAGAAGGAGAAAGATCATGTTGTCCATGAGCACAATATAGGAAACCAAAATCATCCTAAGTTCATAAATTTGTCTGCCGAATTAACTGTTGATCAGAGGTTTGAATATTGCAGCATTATGAAGGAATTCGCTGATGTTTTTGCTTGGAAATACAGTGATCTAAAAACCTATGACCCTGAGGTCATTCAACATAATATTCCCCTCGAGAAAGACACCATCCCTTTCAAACAGAAACTGAGACCTATCCGTCCTCTCCTATTGTCTGTGATTGAAAGAGAAATCAAAAATCTTCTTGATGCCAAAATTATAATCCCTTTAAGATACTCTAAAGGGATTGCAAATCTAGTGATAGTGAGAAAGAAAAATTGTGAGATCAGGTTATGTGTTGACTTCAGAAATTTAAATAAATGCTCAAAGAAAGACAACTATCCCCTACCCAAGATGGAACATTTTCTGCAAAGAATTTCAGGGGCCACTGTCATGTCTTTCCTAGATGGTTTCTCAAGCTATAACCAGATTTTTGTACATCGTGATGACCAAGAAAAAATTTCCTTTACTACTCCTTGGGGTACCTTCATGTACGCCAAGATGCCATTTGGGTTGATGAATATAGGGGCCACTTTTTAGAGGGCCATGTACATAGATTTTGTGGGAGAAAAGGAAAATTTTGTCCTCATCTATCTTAATGACATCACAGTTTATTCCAACAGTCATGAAGAGCACCTGAAGCATCTGAAAAGAGTATTTCTGAAGTGCAGACAGTTCGGTATTTCATTGAACCCCAAAAAGTCCCATTTTTCTCTCAAGAAGGGCAAGCTCTTAGGCCACATCGTTTCAGTAGAAGGTGTGAAAATTGATCCAGCTCGGGTGGAAGCAATTCATAGGTTGTCCATACCAAGGTCAAAGAAGGATATCCAATTTCTACTCGGTAAGATAAATTTTGTCAAAAGATTTATTCCAAATTTCGCTGAGTTAGTGAAACACATAACTTCCATGCTAAAAAAGGGATCTGAGATAAAGTGGACAAACAATGCAAGAAGTTCATTTTAGGATATCAAACAAGCTATCATGGAATCCCCCACTCTAATCAGTCTGGATTACACCAAGAACTTCTATATTTTTTCCTTTGCTTCCTATGACACGGTGGCAGCAGTCTTGTTACAAAAAGATGATGAAATTCTTGATCACCCAGTGGCCTTTTTCAACAAAACACTCAGATATGTTGAACTAAGACATGATCCTATAGAAAAACAAGCTTATGCTCTCGTTAAGTCATTAAACGCTTTCAGAATTTATATCCTCCATGCAAAGGTTATCGCCTATGTTCCTTCATCCTCTGTGAAGGATGTTTTGACTCAGCCTGATATTGATGGAAAGAGAGCTAAATGGATCACAAATCTAATCGATTTCAACATAGAAGTGAATCCCACTAAGATGGTAAAAGGCCAAGGCCTTGCCAAGCTTTTGACAGAAGAAAACTGTGATCTTTTGGACATAAATTTCATTGGGGAAAATTCAACAAGTTTGCAGACAGAGGTAGCAGTAGAAGGACAACATAACAACTAGCAGGTGGTCGAGAATTTGTTTTCATGTGAGTGGTATTCAGGTATTATTCATTTTTTACATAAGTTGAAATTTCCTCCTGAACTTAGCATGAATCAAGCCCGAGCCCTTAAGCTCAAATCAATTAAATTTTTCATTTATAATAATCTTTTGTATTGGAAAGATCCTGTTGGTTTACTACTAAGATGTTTAGACAAAGAAGAATCGGTTGAAGTCATACATCAGTTTCACTCAAGTATTTGTGGAGGCCACCATTACTGGAAGACCATAGCTCATAAGATTTTAAGGGTTGGGTACTATTGGCCTTTTCTTTTTTCATATGTGTGTGCCTTTGTGAAATCTTGTGATAAATGTCAAAGATTCACAGGAAAACAACAACTAAAATATCTGCCCCTGAGACCTATTGTAGTGAATGGTCCTTTTCAGCAGTGGGGTTTACATTTTATAGGCGAGATTAATCCTTCATCTCGTGGTCAGCATAAATGGATCTTGGTAGCCACTGACTATTTTACAAAATGGATAGAGGCAATCCCCACCAGGAATGCCACTCATCAGGTCGTCATGAAATTTGTTTATGAGAACATCCTGAGCAGATTTGGTTGCCCAAAAAGGCTAGTAACAGATAATGCAGTAGCTTTCAAAGCCGATGCATTGGTTGACATGTGTAAATCGACAAGCATTCAATTGGTACATTCTACTCCCTACTACCCTCAAGGTAATGGCCTTGCAGAGTCGTCCAATAAGAGTCTAGTCAGAATGATCAAAAAGTTGTTGGAGGAGAATCAAAAGAGTTGGTATTCCAAACTAAAGTTTTCTCTTTGGGCAGACAAAGTAAATAACAAGAAATCCATAGGAACTTCTCCCTTCAAACTGGTCTATGGTACTGATGTCATTTTCCCTATTCAGCTAGTTTTACCAGTGGCTAAATTTTTTTAGGAAGAGAAAACTGAATCAAATGATATGGTAAGAAGAATGCTCGACTTGGTAGAACTGTAGCAGGTCATAGAATAGTTGGTGGATAAATCAAAGGCTCCTCAAAAGAGGATCAAGGACACTTTTGACAGAAATGCAAAGGTGGATGATTTTCAGGTTAGTGACTGGGTTCTGAAATGGGATGCCCTCAGACAAGATAAACGCAAACACGACAAGTTTAACTCTTTGTGGACCGGTCCTTTCATGATAACTCAAGTACAACACAACAACACCTTCATTCTGCAAAGTCTGGGAGGTGAAGAAATGTTTGGTGGCCCAGTTAACGGGCGTTTTCTAAAACTCTATTTTATCTAAGGCTTTCAAGCCTTGTCATTGTAATATTATTTTTCAGCTTGTGTTTTTACAGAATAACTCTATGCCCAATGGAAACACAAGTAGATAGTTTTAGATTTTCTTTTCTCAGGAAAGGCATTGGTTCTGTGGTTCTTGAAACCTCACAGGGAGGCTTTCACCCCCAATAGGAGCTAGTGTTATCTCCTCAAATAAATTAATCAATATTTTTCATTTTAGGTGATAGGGAGTCTTTTAAAAAGGTACTTTTTAAATTTTTAAAGGTTCATTTTTCAAAGCTTTACCCATGTAATAAAGTTTAAATAAAAGTTTGTTTAGTTTTTGTTTGATCTAATTCAAATCTCAGGTTTCATTGGCTTAGACGAACACATCGATTGTTCATTAGCCACCAAAAGCCTTAGCTTTCGGAAGCTTAAATAAAGGAATCCAGGGCCATTTTAGCCACCGAAATCGTTGAAGCAGGTAAAGACCAAGCACGTCCTATCACACATTTCAAATGACGGGTTCAACATTTCCATGATTTCACAAGCCGCCGAAAGGAATAGAGAAATAAACGTTCACGAACGGAAAGTTGATCCCACTGTGATATGAGTGAATCTTTCTAGATCGTTATATCATTAAGTCATGCGTTGATGTACTTCCCATTGAGTTCAGTTATTCTCCATGACTATTACACATCATCAACTGTTTTGCCTCACTCCTTACAATTAGTGCCACGTTCAAAAGCTCACCCCAGTTATCTCAATTTTATCTCAGCCAAGCCTATTTTCACTAAGTCTACGCAGTGTAACTCTTCCCGAAATCCACTCTTTCGATCACAGGTGTGCGAAAACGTCGTGGAAAACGAAGAAAAGAATGTCGAAGCTGAGGAAGGAGCTCAACGATATTAGTTACCTGGAATCACATCCCAAGGTATGTCAAATGTTCAAGGATGCAGGGTTTTACAATTTTTGCAAAAAAATACAGAGTTTTCATCAACAGGTGGCAGAGGTTTTCGCTCTCAATTTCGATGGAAAGAAAGTAATCATTGGTCGGGATGAATTCGAGATTGATGAAGCCCTCATAGCTGAAGTCACAGAGCTTCCCATGACTGGAGAGAAATGGTTTAAAACCATTTTCATTAAGAATGTTGAATTTAGGACCTATTTAAAACCAGAACACAGGGGTTTGATTTGGAAGAAAGATATTCTTGTATCTTTCCTTGAAGAGAAATGGCAACAGTTATTGAAAGCTATAATGGTTTATATAACCTGTGAAGGGCGATACAACAGGGTGATGATTTATCATTTCAAACTTATCAACCATTTGACAGGTAGAAACCCACTTAATCTTCCCTATTTCCTCCACTGAAGCTTATCCAAGATGGCTCATCAAGTCAAGGCCAAACCTAGTCAAGTTGCAGGTAGATTATCCCACCATAGTTTAATCAAACTGTTGGTTTGTGAGCTGTTGAAAATAAAAGGTAAAGAATGGAATTACTTCTTATTCTGGAATGATTTCCAGACTGAGGTTTAGCCAGAGGGAAAAAAGAGTCCTCATTCCAAGAAATCCTCCACTCCCAGAAGTGGAAAGAGGAGGAGAAGAGCTATCTCTCCAGCCCCAGTCAATCAACCCTCTCCTTCCTCTAAGCTGGGAAAAATGAAGAAGAAATTGAATTTTAATAGTGAAGAAGAAGAGGCCAAAGAATTCCCAGTAAACAAAAACATTCTCAATCTTCCTTACACATATTAAAAAGATGAAGAGCAATAGTTGGAAACAGGGCACGAGGATTCAGTTACCACATGGCGTGACAATTCTGTTTTTGTGGATATATACACAGCAAGTTATGAGAGCCTTCTATCACCTACACCCCGAGAAGAACAAGAGCCACAAATTGCAAAGGCCTCATCTAGAAAACGAGTGAAGTAGAATAAATAAAAATAAATCAAGAAGCTTAAGAAGAAGCTAGTTGAGCAAGAAGTGCTTGAAAGGGTAATAAAAACCAGGTATGAAACCCTATCAAAAAACTTTGCAGAAAGCAACTCAGCTTTGGAAAGACTATCCCATGAAAGCATAAAGGAGAAGAAAAAGAAAATTAAGATTGTAAAGGATTACAATAGCTTATGGAGAGTAGCTCAGGGTTTGAAGAAAAAGGTCAGGGATTTGAGGAAAAAAGCAATGTCTTCAAAACACCAAGCTCATGCTTCTCTTGAGACCCTTGCAGAGGTGGCAGTTCAGTGCAATGAACCAGAAGCAGCCAGTAACCCTACAAATTTTGAGCAAGATACAGAAGCCTAAAAAGATTAGTCCAGAGGCGTTTTTGAGATGAGACAAGGGTATTTTTGAAATTTTGATAATCTCAAGTTTCGGTGGCTTAGGCGAACATATTGATTGTTCATTAGCCACCGAAAGCAGAGCTTTCTGTAGATAATCAGCCCAAATTCTATTTTCTCTAGCTACCAAAAGCACTGATAAGGTTGAAAGCTAATGTTTTTGCACAGATCCAAGTTTTTCTTGTTCAAAAGACTCAAAAATGGTTCCAATCGATGGAAGATAATTAATGGCATCTCGATCAAGTGTTTGTTTTGGTTTTGGAGATGCTTTAAAAGACAGAAAAGGTAAACAATTGTTAGCTATTGTCAAGGAGATAAGACTGTTGACTGTCAACAGGTGTCAAGTTCGACTCCTTCCATATCACACGAGATCCAGCAGCCTCGGAAGGCTCACTACACCTGCCAAGAATCTGAAGAACATAAGATAAGTTGAGAAGTTGGATTGATCTAGTCTACTTAGGCCAATTATTGAGTTTTTATTTTTGGCAAAATTTGATCCAGTAATCTAGAATCTGGAAACCGTTTGTAAAAGGCTATAAAGCCAAGAACATTTGATGACCACAGGGTTCGATTTTGAGTTCTATAATCTACTGTTGTTGTATAAAAGACACTTTCTTTAATATATTAAGCCTGCAAGCTTCTTTCATTTGTTATTGTCAGACTCTCCTTCATCTTTGTCTATGCATATGAGTTGAAATTGTT